>JASTWQ010000523.1:0-125729 GCA_035220615.1 Leptothorax acervorum | reverse complement strand
TATATATGAAGAAAAATGTGAAGGAAATGTATACATTCAAAGAATTTTATAATAGTAGATATATGTATTTGAAAAATCATAATCATAATTTTGTGCACATTTAAAAATACATTGTAAATTTATTTTACGACAGTAATAATTCAATCAGATTTGTATTACAAGCGCTCGAATTCGCACAGATACATGCAACAAAGATCAAACACAATTTTTTCTAAATAATAATGCATGTTATTAATTATGACAGCAACTATAATTTCTATTTTGATAAGTATCTGTGATAAGTTTTTCTATTCTGCAAAAAATAATATTAATTATATAAATATATAGCATAATTTGTCTCAAAAAGGTACTTTTGCATGTACTCGCTACTGTGTATATTACATATTTAATGACTTTGTGAATTTTTCATCGTGGCCTTTGAAACTCAATTCAAACTACGTTTGTTTCACTGTTTTTTCTTTTATTACTTTATACAAATTGCTCACTAGCATAACCATTTAATTTGGAAATAACGCTCTCTAAGACCCTATTTCAGCTTAAGATAATTATTAACAGATTTGTTGTCGAAGCTTGCTTGAGAAGATTATTGAATATTTTTCAATTATCAAAAACGTTTAAAATAAATTGTTAAAGTTCTATTTCACAAAAAACAAAGAAGTCTTCTTAGTTTATTTGTATAATGACTGTAATATCTGAACGATAAAACTATTGTATGTATTTTCAAAAATAGTAATAACATAGGCAATAAAAGCCACGCGCGGTAAGTAGTGCGCTAACAATAATTTATTAAAAATTAATACATATGCATGTGAATTTAAAAGCGAACGTTTCGACTCTTTTTTTGAGTCATCCTCAGCGCGTGTTTGATAACATATAAGTAAAAAATTAAATCAAAGAATAAAACATAAAGTATCGTAACCTCGCATCATGCTGTGGTTTAAACCAAATAAAAGTTAATTAAAACGCAGTCTTATCTGTTAAAAATACGCATTGTGTCTCGCACTTGTATGAAATTCGCAGATTTTGTCTCTGAAGAACTTTCTTGTGTATTTTCATATTAGTAATTCAAAATAATATTTTGCAGTTTTCACTAAGAATAAGTCATTATTCTGTTTCTTATATAAAATTGCAACATTTCGTTTTCTTAAACGTAGGTATACATAAAAAAATATATTTTTATGTTGAATGTTGTGCAAAACTCTCAAAAAATTACTTTTATTGATAAAAGTAATAAAAATTTATAGTGAATAATATAGCGTTAGCAAAGACAACGTATAATTATACACATATTTATAAATATGTCTATATTTTCCGTTGTTTTGCCGTAATTAGATTAAAGTAAAATATCTCTACTTACAATTAGATTTACTGATATGTATTTGATATTTCATATTCATTAGATTTTAAGATTAATAAATTTTAGAGTTGAATGTTTTCGTGTTTAAAAAATATTTCGATTTTACTCGAAAGCATAGGTATACAATTTTTCTCAAATCAAACCAGTACCATGTTATTGCTGTGGGTGTCTTAAAGTACGCAAAACTTACAATTAGTTCAAGAATCGTATGCGTAGACCGAATATGGGTGTGTCAACTTAAGTAAGTAGATATTTCTAAAAACTGAAAGTATGTTGCAGATTGCCGAAAATTTGTGTGAAACTTATATTTGGTATCAATATCAGCTAAATTATTTGTTTAATATGTGTAACGTGTTTTATATTTTTGTGCATTATCAATTTTGTCCTATTTCTAATTATTATTATACGCATATTTGTGTACATTCAGTTGATATATGCGTGCTTCCACCAAGTGTTTCACATTTCGAAATAGAATGTCCGACATTCGTGTCGGCGGCTTTACTTGGCCGAAATACCTATTTCGGAAATACCTTCTTTGGTTATAGTTTAATGGCCCAAAACTTTTCTCAGAATTGGACCAGAAATTTTAGTTGGGCGTGCAAATTAGGGGAATCCGGGGCATAACGGGACTACAGGGTATAATGGGATATGGTCGATATCTTTTTAAAGAGATGCGGTCATGTAACAAAATGTATGGAAATTATTGCTCTTAGATGTCTCTACCCGTGTGCTGTTATTAGTTTTGATATTATTTTTAGCTGAAAAATGCTACAAATTATTTAATGCGTTTGCTGTGTTCTGCGCGACTGAGTTACAATTTCTTTGATACATTACATATGGTAAGCAATGATAAAATTCTATTTTTTATTACCGTAAGTATATTTAAAGATTGTTGAATAACTTACGGTACCGTACGGTATAAACAGAATTTTTTAAAAATGTCAATAAAAAAACGGACTTAAACTTTCGTTATTCTGCATATACAAATATGTATAGGTACCTATATATGTATAAATTGTATAACTCCTATTCTTGTGTAGTTCTTATTATTTTTTAATTAGATTAATTCTTTTTTTTTTCAAGTGTTAATTGCATTATCTCTTACAATTAAATATATGAATATTGATGTAAATGTGATGTGTAATTGTCAGTGAGTATCCGCAGTAATGAGTTCAGGTATAACGTTGCTTTGCTAAGCCAAAATAACTTCATGGATCAGTCATTTCTACGAAAGTAAACGAAATTAAATGTTCACATATGGTCAAATATAAGCAAACATATATTGGCTTCGACTTATCTTGCAAGCAGGCAGAAGCCTGACGAGAGGGGATGTTTCAGATTTAGATGAAACCTGCTTCCTCTGGCTCCTCTAAGTGCACAAAATATGCATATTGAACTACGTAACTATTACAAAATCATATTTGTGTGGCGTGTAATACACTATATCACGATTCTGTTTCATGTGACATACATTGTTAGTTTTATATTCCGTTCTATGCCCATAAGTGCAGTAGAGTAATAAACGGATTATATAAATAATGAATAAATATTAGAATAATTTAAGCCTCAAAAAGATATTAAAAAAAGTAAAAATGTAAAAAAGTGTCAAGCATATTATTTATTCAAATAGTGCTTCTGTGTGAATATAGGGAAGTCCAGGTTCGAACCCGGACTGGAGTGATATTCTTTGCAATAAATAATTTACCCTTATTTAATTATAAGGATACTAATAAGGATCGAAAAATGAAATTAATTATTGATTTACGTATGAGGATTTGCTGTTCCAACAAAACTAGATTCGTGTTTGAAGACCGAAAAATATTCGGCGCGCAATCAACTAAAAATTAGTTGGAATACGTATACAAAAATTCACATATAAATATTACTATCGACACACAAACACACATACACCCATACACACGCGCGCGCGCGCGCGTTTGCGCTGTTACGGCTTTAAGCCTCTTTGTCCTTTAGATAATTTATGGTAACTCGTATATGTTTATGCGCACGCGCGCGAGGATTTACAGTCTACATTGATTATCCCACATTCTAATAAACAGAATAGGTTGCCAAATAAACAAAAGTGTTTGAAAGCCATACTGTGCCTTTGTGTGGTCAGTTTATACGTAAAGATCTATTACAGCAAGTCATTTCGAAAGGCTGTAACGTTGCTCTCCTAAAATGGATTTTTCAGGATCTGCTGAAGATCCACACACCTTTACGAATCCAGGTATATCAACTACTGACTTAATAAAATATTAATAAAATAAAGGACGTTTGCGGAATTTAAAGATTTAAAAGGCGAAATTGCTGCACATATTTTTAGTTCTTTAGTAATTTAAAATTTTCAAAATTAGATATTTTCTCACAGTTTTAATTAACTGACAATATCTTACGAAGCTTCTTAAATGTATGAAATATTGTATTTATTATAAAAGTCTGGAAATTGTTTCCCTTTTACAAATAACACGCAACTAGCACAATAATTTTAATTACAGCAGGTTTATTTTTTTCTGTCATGTATTTATACATTACATTTACATGTATATCATTATTTATTACTTATAACTATTTATTGCTATCTTTCTAATTACAAGAATTGGAACGTGTAATCGAAACCCATTTAGAATTAATTGTGGATTTTAATCAAACAATTCTTGAAGGAAAAGCGACTTTGGTTATAGAAAGAATAAAACCTTCAGTTAATAAAATAGTGAGTAAACGTTTCTTTTTTATATCAATCAAAAATATTGACTGGATCCTAATATGTATACATAATAATTAGTCTTTAGATATCCTCGGACTTGATATATTAAACGTCATAAACGTGCTTGATGGAACACACTTACAACATCAAGTTCTTTATAATTCTGCACCTGTAAGTTATTTACTTCACGTAGAGTTCCCACAAACTGTTAGTGCTACTTCTAAATCTAGGTAAATAAAGTTTAAAGATTATTGACGTAAAAATTGAATATATATACCCATAATAAGATATACTTTCAGATGTAAAATTCAAATTGAATATAGAACAAATCCATACTCTCCTGCATTATATTGGCTAACAGATAAACAAACTGCTGATGGTAAACATCCTTTTTTACTGTCTGAAAACAAGGTAAACTAGAAAAACAAAGCTATTTTTCTACATAAACGTAGAGTGTATAAGAATCTGTATTCTTTCAGTTAATATACGCTAGATCATGGTTTCCCTGCCAGGATACACCGTCTGTCAAATTTACATATACTGCTAAGGTAAGAAGTTAATCACAGGTAACATTTGCATGCATTTCTTACTTATTTATTAATGAAAACAATGACATACAGTTGATTGTTATCGAAATTCTTAATACAAATAATAAATATTTGCAAAGAAATGGAATGCGTCATAAAGTGGTCAAGTAAAAGAAATTAAATAATTTCAAACGTAAATATTTATTTTTTTAAGACTATGTTTTCCTACAAACTGCTTTAATTAAATTAAGATAAAGTATCCATTTAATGTTTATTGATGTATATTTAATTTTTTAGATTTCGGTACCAAAAAATTTTACTGTTTTAATGTCCGCAATTTTGAACAATATAACGTGCGATGATCCGCTGCTAGACGTATATGAATTCCGTCAAATAAACCCGGTACCATCTTATGCGGTTGTTATTGCTGTGGGCTCATTAGAGAAAAGAGAACTTGATGATGTCAGTTATGATATAAAATCAAATATATTCGCCGAAAGCAAATTTATTGACGAAAGTCAGGAAACGTTTCGTTCAACCAATACGATGCAATGTATGTTTCAAATGGCCATAATTATTTGTGGACTTTATAAATGGGGTAAAATATCAACTAAACTTTTTGATATTAATTTATTTACAACACATACAATAAATTTTACCTTTGCGCATTATCAATTCTTTCTTCTTATTTATTGCAATTATTCTAGTTATTATATACTAAATGATATCTCTAGATAGGTACGATATATGCGTGCTTCCACCAAGTATCGCCCATGTGGAAATCGAATGTCCTTGCGTGACATTTATTTCGCCGACTCTACTTGGCGGAGATTATTCTAGTATCATTTCTCTGATGGCGAGGAACATTTCACAGAGCTGGGCAGGAAATTTAGTTACGTGTTCGAATTATGAGCATTTGTGGTTAAATAAGAGTATCAGCATTTTTATTAGCAGGAAAATTATTTGCAATGTTAATACGAAATATACAGACATGAATATTCTTCTTCAGAGGACAGAATTAAGTAAACTAGAGAGTATGGTAAGATATTACTTAGATAATAGAAGATAATAGAAGTAAAGGAATAAGTAATGTTACTAATTGACAAAATTTTAATTAGATAATAGAAGTAAAGTAATAAATAATGTTACCCATTGACAAAATTTTATATTGTATATAACGCAACAAACACACATATTTTTGCATTCTTACCGTATTATCTTTTGAAATTGTATTACAGATCCAAAATTACGGCTTGCTAAAATGTTTGTTACCGGTAAATGATTTATCGGAAATGTTGCCACATGAAGCTATTAAATATGTGCCGTACGAATGGGGATGCAAGCTCCTGGATGATCTAGAGAATATGTTAGGAGAATTAGAATTCATAATATTTCTTAAATGTTATTTTCTCAAATTTGAATTTCAAAGTGTAAACACTAACGATTGGAAGAACCTCTTGTATCTATGTTTTTATAATAAAAAGGAGGTAACATATTTTTTACATAACTTTAATTTGTATACAAAGTAGTATCTATATGATTAGTATTAGAAATAATCTATGACGTCTTCAGGTATTAGATGAAGTTGCATGGAACCAGTTTTTCTTTGAAATCCCTTCGTTATGTACCTGTCCGGAAATAACCCTCTTTGAAAGAAAGTATTTCAAGTTAGCAGAAGAATGGGTCAAATGGGATAGCGAAAAGCATAGAATACCTGATGCTTTAAGCGGCCAAATATTCTTTCGTGCAGACTTTGAGAGAAAAATATTCTTATACTACCTAATACGTGATTTTCATGAGAATTTGACTGTGGGAAAACTGAGAAAAATATCACAACGTTATCGCTTTACCAAAAGAAATGCCGAAATACAGTAAAAATATACATCTTAATAAATTAATTTATTCAGATTGATTCACATCTGCTTAACGTAATGCGCACGTATTTTAAGGTTTCTTTGGCTGCTATTGTGCATTAAAGTTCGATTGGCTAAGAAAGTTAATTCAGCTTTAAACTTTGCCATTAAATTTTGTTCACCAAATTACGCATGTCCTATATTTATAGAATTGAGCCAATGGGAAAAAATGCGTGGAAAAGCGATCAAAATGTACAATAAATATAAAGATAAGATGGTAGATGAAACCCGGGAGCAATTATACATTATTCTGCAGCCACCTTTAAAATTATCTCGTTAACAATTAACTTAATTTTTTTCTTTTTGAGGTAAGTCGTTAGTATACCTGCAATATAAAGTAAATTATTTACTATAAAGAAATAACGCATAAAACATATTGAATTGTATATGGAATAAATATGATAGAAACAAGTTTCTATACCACGCATTTGATATAAGATATAATTTCGAAGAAGTTATTTATTTTGTTTGTGATTTGCAGAGCCCACGACTGAACGTAGCTCAGTTCGCATTCATGCATGACGACAGTTCCCATTGGATCGTTAAAACATGTTTTTTGTGAAAATAAAAAACTATGATTTTATATAAAAACTATAATATAATAATTGTTGTGGTAATGTAGTTTTTTGTACGTAACATAAATATATATCTGCATAAGCTTTTGTATTTTATGTCTCTTTAATTGCAATGACCTACGTATTACTTCAACTAAAATATTAGCTTCTGACGAAAAGATCGAATCATAGACAAATGTAAATAAATTCTGAATTCTACCTCTTTTATTAATCACGTTAGCATAGCTGACACTTTGCCCATTGAATTATGAATAATTAATATACATATAAAGTGAAAATAATAATTCCTTTAATTTTTTGAATTTGAAATATTATTATTATGAATATTGCTGATATTTGTATCTAATTTTTAGTTTGTAATATCTATAGATAATTGATATTAGACGGTCCATTTTTATTGTCTATTACTTTCGTGACAGTTATGTCGTTATCTTTTGCGGATTCCGATGATCCTATTAATGGTTACCGTGTTCGCTGGATTTTAGTTGCTAAAAAATCTGCAATGCAAAAATTAAATAAAATATGACATTTAATTAGTTTCAAAAATATAACTTTCTTTGCAACCATATATGTATATTTCATACATCTGACGCAAAAAAAACATCGAAAATGAATCAATCAAAATCTTGACTTAAAACAATGCTATAAAGTAATATATTAATGTATAAAAATTTATTGAATTTTATGTTAATATGTACTTGAAAAATTATAATCAAAATTGTGTGCACATTTAAATACATTGCAAATTATTTACTTTACAATAGTAACAATTCAATCAGATTTGTACTACAAGCGCTCGAATTCGAACAGATTCATGCAACAAAGATTAAATACAATTCTTTCTAAACAATAATGCATTGTTATCAATTATGACAGCAACTAGCTCTTTATTCTTTTATCTGATTTGATAAATATCTGTGATAAGTTCTTCTATTCTGTAAAAAATAATATTAATTATGTAAATATATTGCATAAATTGTCTCAAAAAAGTACTCCTTCATGTACTCGCTACTGTATATATTACATGTTTAATAATTTTGTTTTCTTATGGTGACTTTTCAAACTAAGACTCAAACAACGTTTTTTTCACTGTTGTTTTTTCCATTACTTTATACAAATTGCTGAATAGCATAACCATCTGGCAATAACGCTCTCTAAGACTCTATTTCAGCTTAAGATTTCAAATGCAGAAATAAAAAGAATGGTGCCTAGAAAATGTTAATTAAAAAAGTCTAATGAAAAAATAAGAATTTGGTTTAATGTAAAGTTGTTTTACAGACACACCTAATAATTTATGTGATATTTGGAACTCGGCTACTTTGTCTATTGATCTATTCAATATTCTAATAAAGAGAATATATTAAAAAATACGAGAGAAATGAGATAAGAATAAAAAAATGCGATTTTGTGTTTTGTGTAGCCAGTTTAAGGTTTCTGTTCGCTCGCCATTTCCGTCCTTGTTTAATGACATCAGACGCGAGAAATCGCATGCAAAAAATTCTTGCAGTTTTACGTTGAAATAAGAAGATATATCCGTAAAACACGATTGTAATTAATGCAGCACATTTGTAAAATATACCAAACACATCCCTTTGGCTTTAATAATCAATAAATAGCTGTAAAATAAAAAATAAAAAAAAAAGTTAAAAAGATAGATTTCATGTCACATAAATTTTACGGCTATTTAGTGATTATTAAAGCCAAAGGAAAGTCTTCGGTATATTTTACAAATGTGCTGAATCAATTACAATTGCGATTTATGGATATATCTTTTCATTTCAACTTAACCGCAAGAATTTTTGCGATTTCTCGCTTCTGACATCACTAAAAAGGAATAGAAGTGGCGCGTAGGCAGGAGCCTTAAAGGTAATTGTTAACATATTCATTGTCGAAGCTTGCTTGGAAAGATTGTTGAAATGACTTTGTCATTTGGAGATCTTAGCACATTTATGCAAAAACATGCAAAACAATTTTAATTATTTAACTAATTAAATAAAAATCATATTACACATTTAAAAATAATTGTTAAAGTTCTTACTTCACAAAAACAGAGAAGCCTTCTTTGTTTATTTATGTGTGTTTGTGTGTGTTAGGTACGTCTAAACGATAAAACTATTGTATGCATTTTCAGATTAGTAATTTGAAATAATAATTTGCAATTTTTCATTAAATAGGTAAATTATTATTCCGTTTTTTATAAAATTGCAACATTTTGTTTTCTTAAACGTATGTTTAGAAAATATATTTTTATGTTGAATGTTGTACAAAACTGTCAAAAAATTACTTTTATTAATACAAGTAATAAAAATTAGTGAATAATAGTGTTAACAAAGCCAAACGTAATTATACACATGTTTACAAATATATCTATATTCCCCGATATTTTGCCGTAACTAAATTAAACTAAATTTCTCCAATTAGATTTACTGATATGTATTTCATATTCATTAAATTTTAACGTCAATGGATTTTAGAGTTTAATGTTTGCGTGTTTAAAAAATATTTCGATTTTACTCAAATGCGTAGATAATTTTTCTTAAATAAAACCAATACCATGTTATGCGATAGTTATTGCTGTGTGTGTTTTAAAGTACACACAACTTACAATTAGTTCAAGAATCGGTGTATAGACCGAACATAGTAGGTGTGTCAGCTTAAGTAAGTAGATATTTCTAAAAACTGAAAATATGCTGCAGATTGCCGAAAAATTCTGTGGAACTTATTTTTATGGATTATTAATTTTGTCCTATATTTCTGATTATTTTACATATTTGTAGATTCAGTTGATATATGCGTCCTTCCAAGTGTCTCATATTTCGAAATAGAATGTCCGTGCGTGACATTCGTGTCGGCGATTTTACTTTTGGCGGAGATACCTATTTGACCTATTTCTTTGGTCAGATTAATGGCTCGGAACTTTTCTCAGAATTGGACCATAAATTTTTGTTGCTTGTGCAAATTATAAAAATTTGTGGCTGAATAAATGTTTTAATATGGATATTTGTAAAAGAATTCTGCACGTTTTACTTCCTGAACATATGACAATTTATTTTTGTCAGAGATTTTAACGATTTGTGAGCTGTGGTAAATTATTGGATACTTTAGAGAATACAGTATCTCTCTTAGAAAATCCAATCTCTCGCACAAGTACGCATTACATATGATATAATATAAACAAAATTCTTTTAAAAATATTAATAAAAAACAATAACTTTAACTTTCGTTGTTCTGCACATACAAGTAATATGCAAGCATATGTATATATAAATTGTATTTTTATTCTAGTGTCGTTTTTATTATACTTTTATTAGATGATATTTTTTAATTTCCCTCAAATGTTTGCATTATTTCTTACAAAATATATGAATATTGGTGTAAACGTTTGTGAGTATCTGCAATAATTAGGTCAGGTACGTTGCTTTGCTAAGCAAAAATAACTGTGTGGATTAGTCATTCCTACGAAAGCAAACGAAATCAAATATTCACATATGGTCAAAAATGGGAAAACATATTGGCTCTTTGACTTATCTTGCAACCAGACAGGAGCCTGAAAATGGACGTGCATGTTTCAGATGGAACCTGCTTTCTCTGACTCCTCTAAGTGCACAAAATATGCATATATATTGTCGATCTACGTAACCACTACAAAATCATGTTTGTGTAGCGTATAATACTATATCAGGATTCTGTTCCATGTTAAATAAACGTAATTGTTTTGTTCCGTGCTATGCCCATAAATGCAATACAGTATTAATGCATTATAAAAATAACGAGTAAATTTTGGAATAATTTAAGCTTAAAGAAGATATTAAAAAGCGTAAAAATGTGTAAAAAGGCGTCAAGTATATCTTTCATTGTAATAGTGCTTCATGGTGCTTCTGTGTGAATGTAGGGAAGTCCAGGTTTGAATCCTCACTGGGGTAATATTTTTCGCAACAAATATTTTACCTTGATTTAATTAATTATAAGGATACTGATGCATGAAAATTGAACAATGGAATCGATTATTGATTTAAGTATGTGGATTTACTATTCCAACAAAACTAGAACTAGAATTTTCAAGATCGAAAAATATTCGAAACGCAGTTCACTGATAATTAGTTGGAATAAGTACCTACACAAAAATTCACACATAAGTATTATTATCGCCGCAAACAGACATGCTGTTACGGGTTAAAGTCTCCTTGTTCTTTAGGTAATTTATATAACTCGCATATGTTTATGCGCAGGCGCGCAAGAATTCACAGCCACTTTGATTATCCCACTCTCTAATAAACAAAATATGTTGCCAAATAAACAAAAGTGGTAGATGTTAGAAACAATACTGTGCGTTTGTGCGGACAGTTATTTAGACATAAAGATCTATTACCGCAAGTCACACACACACATTTCAAAAGGCTCTAACGTTACTCTCCTAAAATATGGCTTTTTCAGGATCTGCTGAAAATCCACACACCTTTACAAATCCAGGTATATCAATTACTGACTTAACAAAATACTAATAAAATAAAGAACGTTTGCGGAATTTAAATATTTAAAGGCGAAACTGCTGCACATATCTTTAGCTCTCTAGTAATTTAAAATTTTTTAAATTAGATATTTTCTCTCACAGTTCTAATTAACTCACAATATTCTGCGAATCTTCTTAAATGTATGAAATATTGTATTTATTATAAAAGTCTGAAAATTGTTTGCCTTTTACAAACAATATTACACGCAACTAGCGCAATAATTTTAATTACAGCAGGTTTATTATTTTTTGTCATGTATTTATACATTACATTTACATGTATATTATTATTTATTACTTATAACTATTTACTGCTATCTTTCTAATTACAAGAATTGGAACGTGTAACCAATACGCATTTAGAATTAATTGTGGATTTTAATCGAACAATTCTTAAAGGAAAAGCAACTTTAATTATCGAAAGAATGACACCTTCAGTTATTGAAATAGTGAGTAAACGTTTCTTTTTTATATTAATCAAAAATATTGACTGGATCCTAATATGTATATGTAATAATTAGTCTTTAGATATCCTCGGACTTGATATATTAAGCGTCATAAACGTGCTTGATGGAACACATTTACAATATCATGTTCTTTATAATCCTGCATCTGTAAGTTATTTACTTTACGTACAGTTCCCACAAACTGTTATTAGTGCTACTTCTAAATCTAGGTAAATAAAGTTTAATGATTATTTATTTAAAAATTGAATATATATACCTATAATAAGATATACTTTCAGATGTGAAATTCAAATTGAATATAGAACAAGTCCACACTCTCCTGCATTATATTGGCTAACAGATAAACAAACTGCTGATGGTAAACATCCTTTTTTACTGTCTCAAAACAAGGTAAACTGGTAATCAAAGCTATTTTCTACATAAACGTAGAGTGTATAAATGCCTGTATTTTTTCAGCTAATTTACGCTGGTTTCCCTGCAGCATGGTTTCCCTGCCAGGATACACCGTCTGTCAAATTTACATACACTGCTAAGGTAAGAATTTTATCACAGATATAGAATTTGTATGCATTCTGCACTTATTCATATTTATTTATTACATAAAAACAATGACGTACAATTGACTGTTATCAAGATTATTGATAAAAATATTAAAAATTTGCGAAGTAATAAAATGCGTAAAAAATAATTAAGTGATTAGGTAAGTAAAAAAGAGTTAAATAATTTTATAAACGTAAATTTTTTTATTAACTATATTTGCCTATAAACTATTTTAATTTAATTAAAATAAAGTATCTATTTAATGTTTATTAATGTATATTTCATTTTTTTAGATTTCAGTACCGAAAAATTTTACAGTTCTAATGTCTGCAATTTTGCGCAATATAACGTGCGACGATCCGCAGTTAGACGTATTTGAATTCCATCAAATAAACCGGGTACCATCTTATGCGGTGATTATTGCTGTGGGTTCATTAGAGAAAAGAAGTTTTACCGCAAAATCAAATATATTTGCCGAGAGGAAATTTATTGACAAAAGTCAGAAAACGTTTTGTTCAGCCAAATATACGATGAAGAGAATGATTGAGATTGCCGAGAGTTATTGTGGACCTTATGTTTGGGGTAAAATATCAACTATACTTCTTGATATTGATTTATTTAAAATACATACAATGAATTTTTATACCTTTGTGCATTATCAATCCTCCCTTCTTATTTATGACACCTAATTATTTGTGTTATTATCATACAAAATGACATCTCTAGATAGGTACGATATATGCGTGCTTCCACCAAGTATCGCCCATTTCGTAATAGAATGTCCATGCGTGACATTTATTTCGCCGGCTCTACTTGGTGGAGATCGTTCAAGAATCAGTTATCTGGCGAGGAATATCTCACAGAGCTGGGCAGGAAATTTAGTTACGTGTTCGAATTATGAGCACTTGTGGTTAAATAAGAGTATCAGCATTTTTATTTCCAAGAAAATTATTTGCGGAGTTAATGCAAGACTTAAAGACATGAATGTTTTTCTTCAGAGAGAAGGATTAAATAAACTGAACAGTATGGTAAGATATATTAACTTTGATTAAATAGTAGAAGTAAAGTAATAAAGAATGTTACCAATTGACAAAATTTTACATTGCATACGCAACAAACACACATATTCTTGCATTCTTACTGTATTATCTTTTAAAATTGTCTTATAGATCCAAAATCCCAGAAATGTTGGCTTGCTAAAATGCTTGTTACCCAATTTGACGGAAATGTTGCCACATGAAGCTATTGAATATGTGCCGTACGAATGGGGATGCAAGCTCCTAGATGATCTAGAGAATATATTAGGAGGATATTCAGTATTCGATCCGTTTCTTAAATCTTATTTTCAAGAATTTGCATTTAAAAGTATAAACACTAATGATTGGATGTCCTACTTGTATCAATATTTTTATAAAGAAAAGGAGGTAACATATTTCTTATATATACATAGGTACAAATTACAGTTTTGCCAGTATATAATTACTATCAGAAATAATAACATCTGTGTGTCCTCAGATGTTAGATAAGGTTGCATGGTACCCGTTGTTTCGTAATATCCCTTGGCTATCTGTCGTACCAAAAATGACCGCATGGGAAAGAAAGTATTTCAAGTTAGCAAAAGAATTGGCCAAGTGGGATGGCGAAGAGAGTATACCTGATGCTTTAAGCGACCAAAAATTCTCTTCTAGAATTGAGAGATTAATATTCTTAAAGTATCTACATGATTTTCATAAGAATTTGACTAAAAAGAAACTAAAAACAATTTTAGAACGTTATAAGTTTACCAGACACAGTGCTGAAATACAGTAAATATGTATATCTTAATAAATTAATTTATTCAGATTGATTTACATTTGCTTAACGTAAATTGCATCTATCTCGCAGATTTGTTTGGCTCCTACTGTGCGTTAAAGTTCGATGGGCTAAGAAAGTTAATTCAGCTTTGAACTTTGCCATTGAATTTTGTTCGCCAAATTATGCATGTCCTATATTCCAACATTTGTACGAATGGACAGAAATGCGTCAAAAAGCGATCAATACGTACAAGAAAAATAAAGATAGGATGTTGCATGAAACCCAAGAAAAATTAAACATTATTTTGCAGCCAAATTTATAATTATCTCGTTAACAATTAACTTAATTTTCTTCTTTTTGAGGTAAGTTGTTAGTATAACTGCAATATAAAGATAATTATTTACTATAAGAAATAACGCTTTAAAAAATATTGAATTGTTTATGCAATAAATATCGTAATAACAAATTTCTGTATACCATGTATTTTATATAAGATAATTTCAAAAAAGTTTATATTTAATTTATTTTGTGAATTGTGTGTGTGTGCGCAGAACCAGCGATTGAAGGTAGCTCGGTCCGCAGACTTCGCAGTGATGCATGACGACAATTTAATCATTAATGTTTGATTATTTGAGCATGTTTAAATTTATGGAAATAGATAATATACCATTTGTATACAAAATATCATGTAATTAGTCGTAGTAATGTAATTTAATGTATGTAACAAATATATCTGCATAAGTTTCTAAATTTTATATGTGTACCGCTTTCAAAGATATCCACAAAAAATATTCCACTTTGTTATTGTATGTAGTCTCCATACCTGTACTTTGACATACTTTTACATATAAAGAATTTAACTATGCATTTGCATATTTGATCTCTCTTATTAATTTTATTAATTTTTTCCACGCACTATTAATTAATATCAATTAAAAATTATTTTTATAATGCATTATGACGCAATAACACATTATAGATGTATAGCACGAAATAAAACTAAACAACCGTGTACGTAATACGAAATCGAATCTAAGACCATGAACAAATTGTTGTATCAAAAGTGTGTTACACATCCAAGTGACATGACTCGAGCACTCATACAGCGCGTTATTCCACGTTTCATTACAAGAAAACATGGTCGGTTTGTGTGGACCATTAGCCATTACACTATAGTCTACTCAATTAATTAATTAATTATATCAATAATGATCGTTATCTCGCGAACCGATATTTCACGCAACTTTTAATTTATTTAATGTTAGATGGAAATCATATATTATTTCATGACGAATATTCCGTGCGATTGTTAACCATTTTCAAGTATGCAATTAGAATAAATCTTACCAAAACGCTTTAATTTTTTCGACTGTTTGACTGTAACTCACCAATCAATTTAAAATTTCGAGCTCGGAGTAACATATACACCTACCAACGTCAAATCGAGTCCATGAAACGCAACGTACGCGTATCGCACGTATAAGTTTTGATTCAAAAGTAGGGAATATATTGGATTAAAAATTATTGTACAAAGTGCTGAAAGTTTCTTGACCGTAAGTGATCAAAGTTGTCCTCATCAGGTCTGCTTTTTCGTCGGCCAATTTGTTATATCAAAAGTACATTGCAATTATTAGAGCGTCGTGACTTGAGCCAGCATATATAACATATTACATGCCGTTTAATTTGTTGTTTATGACCATGACGCGGTGATAATCGTCTATTTGATTGATTACATGATTTGTCAACTTAAGCATGAATTTTCGCATACAAATTGGAGGCTTAAGTATATAAAGACTTAGTACTTTAAGCACAATTTGAGGCGTTAGTTTTCAATGTTATATTCTCGCCGATTTCAATGAATAAATCGTAACAGTTCGGTCGCGTTGCGTTGCGTTCAGTGCCGTTTAAGTGATCAGACGAAAGGAGATCTTTTAAGACTGTATTTACATGTAGAGTATGAAAGTATCTTTACCTACATGTACCTAATTAAAATAAACGAGTTTTGCAGTGTACAACTATTTATAACTTACTAAATTTATTTAATTCAGATACGTTTATGCGCAAAAAATCACAGTTACTTTGACTGTCCGACATCATAGAAATAAGCAGATTATGTTGCCAAACAAAGGAAAACGGATAGAAGTTAAAAGTAACTGTGCCACTGTGAGGCCACTTCAGACATAAATATCTATTATAGGAAGTCATTTGGAAAGGCTGTATAACGTGACTGTCTTAAAATAAATACTTCAGGATCTACAAAAATGGATCTTTCTGGATCTACTGAAGATCCACATTCTTTTGCAAAACCAGGTATTTCAATTATTTAATTACTTACTTAAGCATAATATAACAAAATTTAAATTTATTTACTTATTTTTAAAGAAAATAAAATACGGAATGTTTGCGGAATTCAATAAAATATTTGAAAGAAATTACTGCACGTATCCCTTAGTTCCTTATAACTTAATTTTTTAAATTAGATTATTCTTTCACGGTTTTAATTAACTCATACTGCGCATTTTCTTAGTTATAAAATACATTGCATTTATCACAAAGGTTTGGAAATTGTTTGCACTTTACAAATACCTAATATCACGCGCAATTATTATAATAATTTTTATTGCAATATATCGTTGCTTTGTCATATACTTAGGTACTCATTGCACATTTTCATATTATATTACTTATTACCTGTATACTTTAACTCTTGTATCTTTATAATTATTAGAATTGGCACGTGTAATCCATACTTATTTAGAAATTAATGTAGATTTTAATCGAAAAGTTGTTAAAAGAAAAGCAATTTTTACTATAGAAAGAGAACCTTTAATTAATGTGAGTGGAAACTTTCCTTTTTGTCAAGCAATAATTTTGACTGATTCAGTAGATATATGGAATAATCAGATTTTAGATAATATCAAACTTCGTATTTTTAGGCGTTACAAACGAGCTTGATGGAACACGTTTATATTATTATAATGTTGGAGATGGTCAAGCTCAATTGAAAGTCCATTCTGCGTAAAGTTACAAGCTGTTAATACTATACTTATAAATCTAGGTAAATAACAATATTTTTAGAGATATACAATTTCTAAAGATTATAAATGTAAGAATTGAATATACCGATAATACGATACTTTCACATGTAAAATTCAAATTGAATATGAAACAAGTACAAACCCTCCTGCATTATATTGGCTAACACCTGCGCAAAATTCTGATGGCAAATATCCCTTTTTATTGTCTAACAACAAGATAAACTTGCTAAACAAAGACGTTTTTCTACATTAACATAGATTATGTAAATGTTTCTATTTTTTTTAGCTAATGTATGCTATTAGAGCTTGGTTTTCCTGCTGGGATACACCGTCAGTCAAATTTACGTACACTGCTAAGGTAAGAATTTAAACACACAAAGTACTTTTACGCATTTTGTATTTTTTATATAATAATAGTAATATACAATTGATTATAAATATTATTGATAAAAATAGTTAAATTTTGCGAAGAAATGGAATCGGTTGGTACAATAAAAATAAAATTAAACGTTTTTAAACATAAATGCCTATATTCTCTTATAAACTGTTTTAATTTAATTAAAATAAAATATCTATTTAATTTTTATTGATATCAATTTTATTTTTTAGATTTTGGTACCAAAAAATTTTACAGTTTTAATGTCCGCAATTTTTGAAAAGTAAATGCGACGATCCGTAGCTAGACGTGTATGAATTCCATCAAATGCATCAGATACCATCTTACGCGGTGTTAATTGCTGTGGGCTCGATCATTAGAGATAACAGAACTTAAGGATGTTCGGGCGGTACAGGTATATTTTTCCTGTCAAAAGTTAAATTGCTTATATACAATCAAGTTCTGATTAAGTTAAATCACTTTCTTAATTTGACAACATTGCGTGGCATTTTCAATAGTGTACGTGTATCTCATAGTCTCCTCATCTGTAATTGAGCGTATTTAAGTACGTATTGAGCGTATGTAAATAAGTATCGAGCGTACTTTTCGGCTAACCTAACCAAACCGAGAAATTTTTTGGAAACATTATTAAAAAGAAAGAAACGAGCTTTCTAATAAAGCTAAAAATTGGTGTGGATAATTATGTAGTCTTACTCGATCTGCTTGCAAAATTTCATATTTTTTAAATTATTTTTCACTGAGATATATAATAATTTTTCCTCATTTGCCCTTAGACTACGTGTAATTTTATTATTTAATTTCTCAACAACAAGCTTCTTAAACAGTCTGAAACTTTAACAGAATTTTTTTTATGATAAAATCTACAGAATTAATTTGGATTCAAAGTTTTTATCATTTTAGTTGTAATGCCCAAACATTTTTAATAAAGAAATCAATGTATTTGCAGAAAAAAAATTTTTGAACATTTCTCATATGTTTCTAATCACGATTGAAAGTATGCTGCAGATTGCCAAAAGTTTGTGTGGACCTTAGTCTTGAGGTAAAATAACAATTAAATTTACTGATATCAATTTATTTAAATTTATGGGTATAATATACGTGTATAATAAATTTATCTTTGTTTATCTCAGCCCTCCAATTATTATTTATTGTTATTATTTTTATGTTACTACATATAAAATAATATCTCTAGATAGATACGATATATGCGTGCCTCCACCAAGTGTCGCCCATTTCGAAATAGAATATCCATGCGTGACATTTATTTCGCCGATTCTACTTGGCGCAAATTGTTCTTATATCAGTTCTCTGGCTCGGAACATCTCACAGAGCTGGGCAGGAAATTTAGTTACATGTTCGAATTACGCATTTGTGGTTGAATAAGAGTTTCAGCATTTTTATTAGTAGGAAAATTAAATAAAAAATGTTGATTTACGAAAACATGAAATCTTTTCTTGAAAACAAAGAATTAAATTATCTAAATATTATGGTAAAGTATTAACATTAATTTGTTTAAAAAAATTATTAATAAGTAATGTTTTCAAACGACATTTTACATATATACACAAAAAACACACATACATTTTTGCATTTATACTAAATTATCTTCTGAAATTATATTATAGGTTAAACAATTTGGAAATGCTGGCATGCTAAAACGATTTCAACCCAATTTGACGGATACGTTGCCCTATGAAACTGAATATGTGCCTACGAAACGGGATATACCTATGCTCTTAGATCATCTAGAAAATATGTTAAGAAGACCTTCAATATTCGAACCATTTCTTCAATCTTATTTTCACGAATTTGCACATTTGAAAGTATAAACACTGAAGATTGGAGAAACTATTTGTATCAATATTTTCCTGATAAAATGGAGGTGACATATCTTTTATACGTAACAAACTATAATTTTACAAGTATTCATAATTCTAGCATTTAAATGTAATGACTTTAATGTATTCAGATGTTAGATGATGTTGATTGGTACGCGTGGTTCTATAGTATTCCTTCTCTATCTACTATGACGGAATTAGTAACCGCATGGAAAACAGCGTATTTCAAGTTAGCAAAAGAATGGGTCGAATGGGATAATAACCTCCATAGTTTATTTCTCTTATAAACTTTTGAGTACCTTTTGCGTGACGCTAAGAAAATAATATTCTTAAACTACCTACATTTTTTTCATACGGGTTTAACCGAGAAGAAACAAAGATAAATTTTAGATCTTTACAATTTCAACGTATATTATAATGCTGAAATACGGTACCTAAATATGCATATCTTTATTCATCCTTATTCAGATTGATTCACAACTGCTTAACGTAAAGCGCATCTATTTCGCAGGTTTGTTTGATTGCTACTGTGCATTAAAGTTCGATGGGATAAGAAAGTCGATTCCACTTTGCAGTTTGCCATTGAATTTTGTTCGCCAAATTATGAATTTCCTATTTCAACATTTGTACAAATGGGCAAAAATGCGTCAAAAGCGATCAATACGTATGAAAAAAATTAAGAAAAAATGTACGAAACCCGGAAAGAATTAGAGACAATTCTAAATCTACCTTAATTTAAAGTTACTTTTTTAACAATTTATCCAATTATTTTTATTGGGTAAGTGGTTACTATACCTACAAAATAATATATTTATTATACAGAACATTTAAAAAGTTTTGAATTGTTTATGGAAGAAATATAGTAAAAAAAAATTTTTACATATACCATACATTTGTTGTAAAATAATTGCTTTGTTATTTAAGAAATTATTTATTTTGTTTATAAATTTCAGTGATAACGATTAAACGCAGCTCGGTTTGCAACGTATGACAACAATTCCCGTTGAAAATAAAACATATATATTTTATACACATAGAATATCTTGTAATTATAATTGTAATAATGTAATTTTTTCTGTAAATTTTATTTTACTTATATTGAACTACGTATTATATCAACTAAAATATCAACTCTTTACAAAAAGATCGAATCCTTGGATATACAATACAAAAATGAATTCTCAATGCTACCTCGTTGACTAATCGCGTTAGAATCGCTCAAATTTTATCCATTTAATGAAAAGTAATTAACATATAAGGTAAATATAATTATTACCTCACATTCTAAATTTGAGAGATATTCATATACAATGTATATTGCTTCTAATATTAATATAATATTTATATTAATGTTAAATATATTATAAATAATTTCAGTATATTATAATTCTAAGTTTTTCGATGTAGCAACGCCAAGTTTTTTCGTATTAAATATTTTATAAGTTCTTTAATTAAATATTTTTAAAATATAACAGTTTTTTTATAAAAAGTAAAATATACAACAGCTATAATTCTTCAGAACTTATTCCTACGTGGTGCCATTTTCTGATATCATACTTATTGAAAGTATAAAAAACAGGCGCGTATATCTACTTCGCGTCTCTTTTACACTTTTTTTAAAGATAAATGTTTATAAATATCTTGCCTTTTAAAATAAGTATGTTAGATGGGATTGATATGTTATATATGCATTAACTCGTAAAACTATTACAATTAAGTTGCGTCTTACTTTAACGCTTTTTATTAATTATTTATACGTTGTAAAATATAGTATGTTTAATTTTAAAGTTAATAAAACTGTGCTTATTATTAATAACATCTATTTTATTTATCTTTTGTGCACCGTGTTGAATTTTACAAATTGTACTAATGAGTATAGATACTGTCAATCTGATAGATCTAGTATCTATAAGACACGCAATGCTTGCCTTGTTTCAACATGCATGATGCAATCGCTTGTATTGTATATCCACGTGGTAAAAACGTTGTTATAGAAACTTGTCGGAATATTTCCAATAATTTTCTTAAACGCAGTGCTATAAGAAGAAACTACGCCATTCAGTAATAAAAAGAGACCAACAATTCAGGCGACGACAATGATATTTCTTAAATGTAAATTAGCTGATTCGGACTTTACATCGTAATATCTCCGCTCATGGGACACCCGAATAAAAGATAAAAACAATTTTATATTATATAATAAAATTCGAATCAAAGCTGTCGATTTAGCTTACTCAGAACTTGACCGGCCGTTATTAAGATCCGATAAATCTAACAAGGGGTTGTTTTGTTGTTGTAAGAGTCTCTCAAGTTGTCGGTTCGTGTGTAGATACACGGTTTGTGTCTCGCTGCGCGTATACTTAACGCGAGACATTACCATGTCTTTTGATGCGTGAGGAATAACAGTCACTTTGACTGTTCGAAATTCTAACAAACAGAATATGTTGCCAAATAAAGAAAAACGGGAAACAGGTAGAAGTTAAAAACAATAATGTGCCTTTGTGCGGCCAGTACAGATATACAGATCTGTTATCACAAGTCATTTGAAGAGGCTATAACTTAATCTTGAACTTGATTCTCTTACAATGGATTTTTCAGGATCTATTAAAGATCCACACTCCTTTGCAAAACCAGGTATTTTAATTATTTAATTACCTATGTAAGCATAATATAAATAATTTCAAAATTAATTAATTTATTTCTTAAAGAGAATATCTATAATAAGAACGTTTGTAGAATTCATAAAGATGTTTGACAGACAAAACTGCTGCACGTATCTTTAGTCCTTTTTGCTAATTTAAAGTATTCAAAACTAGAACATTCTGCCACAATTTTAATTAACTAACAACAATCTGCGCGTTTTGTTAAATGCATGACACATTAAGTTTTTAATATAAATAAAGTCTAAAAATTATTTGCATTTTACAATTAATATCACAAGCAATTATCTACTTTAATGATTTTCATTAAAATATACTACTTCTTTTCTCTGTTAAATACACACTCGTCACATTTATATATTATTACATACTATATATATGTATATATATATTTTTTAAATTTCTGTATCTTACTGGTAATTATTAGATGAGGCACGTGTAATAAATACCCATTTAGAACTGTTTGTGGATTTTAAAGAAAAAATTCTTAAGGGAAAAGCAATTTTGTATATAAAAAAAAAACCTTCCGTTAATGAAATAGTGAGTAGAAACTTCTTTTCATATAAAGCAACAATTGTGACTGGTTATTGATATGTAATATCGCATAATTAGATATTAGATAAACTCGGACTCTATATATTAGGCGCTACAAACGTGGTTGATAAACAAGATTTATATTATTATCATGGAGATATGCAAGCTCTTGGAAGGCCATTAAGCGTACAGTTACCACAAGCTGTTGATATTACTAATAATTCTGAGTAAATATAAAATTTATTTTTGGAAAAGTACAATTTCTAAAGATTATTAATGTAAAAATTGAATACATACGCAATAAGATAATTTCAGATGTTGTATTCAAATTGAATATGAAACAATTCCAAAATCTCCTGCATTATATTGGCTAACACGTGAGCAAACTGCTGATGGTTTATATCCTTTCCTATTGTCTTACAACAAGGTAAACTAGCTAAACACACAAGGACATTTTCCTACATCAACATAGATTATATGTATAAGTTTCTATTTCTTTCAGTTAATGTATGCTAGAACTTGGTTTCCCTGCCAGGATACTCCGTCTGTCAAATTTACGTACACTGCTAAGGTAAGAATTTAAACACAGGGAGTACTTGTACGCATTTTGCATTTATTTATTTATATGAAAATGATGACGTACAATTAATTATTAATATTATTGATGAAACGTACAATTAATTATTAATATTATTGATGAATTGATGAAATTATTAATATTATTGATGAAAGTACTCAAACTTTGCGTAAAAGTGGAATAAGTTGGTGAAAGTAAAATTACATTTTTTTAAACATAAATGCATATATTCGTATATAAACTGTTTTAAATTAACTGGAATAAAATAATTATTTAATTTTTATTGACTTATATTTTATTTCTTAGATTACGGTACCAAAAAATATTAGAGTTCTAATGTCTGCACTTTTGAAAGGGACATGTATAAATATAGGATGCGAGGGTTTGGAGCTAGAGGAATATGAATTTCAGCAAGAAAATCCGGTACCATCTTACGCGGTAGTTATTGCTGTGGGCTCTCTAGAAAAAATACAACTTACTGAAGAAATCGATATATTTGCAGAAAGAGAATTTTTAAACCCTTTCTCTTCGTTTAGAACCACGATTACAAACATGTTGGAGGCTGCAAAAAATTTGTGTGGACCTTATCCTTGGGGTAAAATAACAACTATAAATAATTATTGATATTAATTAATTTAAATTTATATATGTAATAATTTACATTTGTTAATTATCAATCCTCTAATTTTTATTTATTACAATTATTATTATTATGTTATTACATATAAAATAATATTTCTAGGTAGATACGATATATGCGTACTTCCTCCAAGCGTCGCCCACTTCCAAATAGAATGTCCATGCGTAACATTTATTTCGCCCACTCTACAGCGTAACGGTGATCCTACAACTATCATTCCACTCGCTCGAAATATCTCACAGAGCTGGGCAGGAAATTTAGTTACATGTTCGAATTATGAACATTTATGGTTAAATAAGAGTTTGAGCATTTTTATTACCAGGAAAATTATAGGCAGTTTATTTTATGAAGCCATGTTGTGTTTCCACAGGAACAGATTAGAGAACCTGTATGATATGGTATAGTATTAACATTGATTAGATCAAAGAAGTGGAATAATAAATAATGTTACCAAATAACATTTTACATTGTATACACAACACACACACACATTCTTGCATTCTTAGCAAATTATCTTTTTAAGTTGTATTATAGATCAGAGATCCCAGAATTGTCGGAAATCTAAATTGCTTATTACCCAATTTAACGAATACATTGCCCCATCTTGAAATTGAATATGTACCTTACCAAAGGGGATATATGCTCTTAGATTATCTTGAGGGTTTATTAGGAGGACCTTCAGTATTTGCACCATTTCTTCAATCTTATTTTAAAGATTTTGCATTCCAAAGTATAAACACTCAAGATTGGTTAAACTATTTGTATAAAAAACTTTCTGCCAAAAGAGAAGTAACATATGTTTTATATACAAACAATTATAGTTTTACTTCATGTTTCCAGCATTTAAAAATAATGACTTTAACGTTGTATTCAGTTGTTAGATGTTCCATGGAGAGTATGGTTCCATGATATCCCTTCGCTACCTGCCATACCGGAATGGACCGCAACGGAAAGAGACCTTTTCGAGTTAGCGATAAGATGGGCTCAATGGGATAATAATTATTTTACTGTAGTTTCTGAAGAGATGTATGGAATGAGACTTAATTGCTTTGAGAAAGAGATATTTATAAAATTCCTATATCGTTATTGTGATACGTATTTGACCGTGGAGAAACTGATATCAATTTCAAGTCATTACAACTTTGATGAAAGCGATGCTGCAGTACGGTAAATATGCATATCATTATTTAGATTGATTCACAAATGCTTAACGTAAATTGTATCTATTTGCAGGTTTGCTTGGTTTCTACTGTGCATTAAAGTTGGATGGGGTGTTCAACGAGCTTTGGATTTTGCTATTAAATATTGTTTTCCAGATTTTGCATGTACTATATTTCAACATGTGTACCAATGGGAAGGAATGCGTGGAAGAGCGATCAGGATGTATACTGAAAATAAAGGAAAGATGTTACATGAAACCCAAAAAGAATTAGAAAAAATTATAAATCTAGAACCTTCATAATTATTTTGTTAACAATTCAGCTAATTTTCTTTTTTATTTAGTAAGTTGTTATAGTAACTGTTGTACAATTAAAATAATTTATTTATTATACAAAAAAAACACTTGATAAGTTTTGTACTGTCCATGAAACAGATATGGTAAAAACAAATTTCTATACAACACATTTGTTGTAAAATAATTGTGTTGGAATTTAAAAAGTTATTTATTTCGTCTGTAAATTGCAGTACCAACGATTGAAGGCAGCTAAGTTTGCAATGTATGACGACAATTCCCGATGATCATTGAAAGAAGTTTAAATTTATAAAAGTAAAACACATATCTTTTATACATCGAATATCTTGTAATTAATCGTAGTAATGTAATTTTTTGTAGATATGTAACATAAATACATTTGCATAAGTTTCTATAAATTTTATTTTATTTGCATTGGATTACATATTACTCCAACTAAAATATCAACTCCTTTGACACAAAAGATATGAGTCTTTCATATATGAAAATAAATTCTCGATGCTACCTTCTTTTAATTAACCGTGTTAGCATATTATGCATCTTGCACTTTGTTCATTTAATAAAAAATAATTAGTTTATAAGGCAACATTAATTATTACCTCATATTCTGAATGTGAGAGATATTCATAATGTATATATACTGCTGATATTAGTATAATATTGTATATTAATATAAAATATATATTATAAATAATATATCTATATTAATATATAATAAATTTAAGTTTCTCGATCTAGCAACAAGTTCTTTGTATTAAATATTTTTTTATCTTAATTAAATTTTTTTTTAAATATGCAGCAGCTTCTTTTCAATGATTTATTCTTACTTGATGCCATTTTTTGATATAATACTTCTTACAGGTAGAGAGAAGCGTATACTTGGCGCCATTTTTGACCTTTTTTTAGAACAAGTTTTTACAGATATCACGTTTTTTTTAAAGTGTGTTAGATAAGATTGATGTGAGTATATGCGCATTAACTCGTAAAGTTATTGCAAGTTACGTTTTATTCTAGGTACTTCAACACCGTTTTTTAATTAGATTTATAAGTTGTAAATTATAACTATTTCAAAGCTAATAAAACTGTGCTTATTATTAATAACACACACACAGTTACAGTTTAATTTATTTATCTTTTGTGCAATTTGTTGAATTTTACAAACTGTATTAATCAATAGATACTGTCAGTCTATTGATGTAGCATCGCGTATCGATAAGAAACAATACGCGATGCTTGCCTAGTTTTAACATGCGATCTTTTGTACATATATCCACGTGGTAGAGACGTTGTCATAGAAACTTGTCGGGGATAAATATTCCCAATAATTTTCTTAAACGCAGCGCTAACAAAAAACTACGCCATCCAATAATAAAAAAAACCAACAATACAGGCGACAACAATAATGTTTCTTAAATGTAAATTAGCCGATTTACATCGTAATACTTCCGCTCATGGAACACGTAGATAAAACATACAAACATTTTTACATTGTATAATTTGATCCAAATCTATTGATTAAGCCTACTCAAAACTTAATTAATCGGTTCAGCCGTTATTGAAATCCTATCCTAATCTAACATAGGTTGTTTTGTTGTTGTAAGAGTCTCTCAACTCGTCGGTTTGCGTGTAAATACACGGTTTGTATCTCACTGCATGAATACTTAGCGCGAGACACTACCATATATCTTGATGCGTGAGAAATCACAATCACTTTGACTGTTTGACATTCTAATAAACAGAATGTGTTGCTAAATAAAGGAAAACGGGTAAGAGTTAAAAATAATACTGTACCTTTGTGTCTCTTGTGCGGCCAGTATACAGACATACAGATCAGTTATAACAAGTCATTTGAATAGGGTACAACTTGATTCTCCTAAAATGGATTTTTCAGCATTTTCAGGATCTGCTAAAGATCCATACTCCTCTGCGAGACCAGGTATTTTAATTATTTAATTACCTATGTAAGCATAATATATATGAATAACTTCAAATTCATTTATTTATTTATATTTCTTAAAAAATATATCTATAATAAAATATAGAACGTTTGCAGAATTCATAAAGATGTTTGAAAGACAAAACTGCTGCACGTATCTTTAACCCTTTGCAAATTTAAAGTTTTCAAAACTAGAACATTCTGCCACAGTTTTAATTAACTGACAACCTTCTGCGTGCTTTGATGCATGATACATTTGGAGTTTAATATAAATAAAGACTAAAAATAATTTACATTTTACAATTAATGTCACACAAAATTATCTGTTATAATAATTTTCACATTACAATAAGTTACTTTCCTTCAGTTAAATACATACTCGTTACATTTATATATTATTGCCTATTATATATATTTCTTTTTAAATTTTTGTATCTTACTGGTAATTATTAGAAGAAGCACGTGTGTAACCGATACTTATTTAGAACTGTTTTTATTACAATATATCATTTTTTTTTCATATATTTACTCATTACATTTGTATATTATTTTACTTATTGTTAGCTATTACTTATAACTTTTAATTTCTGTATCTTTCTAATTATTAGAATCGGCACGGGTAATCGATACCCATTTAGAACTGAATGTGGATTTTAATCGAAAAGTTCTTAAAGGAAAAGCAATTTTGACTATAGAGAGGGAACCTTTAGTTAATGAAATAGTAAGTAAAAACTTCCTTTCAGATTAAGCAATAATTTTAACTGGTTATTGATACGTAATATCTCATAAATAGATTTTAGATGATATCGAACTTGATATAATAGGCATTACATACAAGCTTGATGGAACACGTTTATATCATAATTATGTTAAAGATGGTAAAGTTCTTGGAACTCCATTTTACGTAAGGTTACCACCTGTTAATTCTACATATAAATCTAGGTAAATACCTGACGATACTTTTAGAAATATACAATTCCCAGAGATTATGAATGTAAGAATTGAATATACCCATGATACAATACTTTTAGATGTAAAATTCAAATTGAATATGAAACAAGTCCAGAATCTCCTGCATTATATTGGCTAAAACGTGAGCAAACTGCTGATGGTGTACATCCCTTTCTATTGTCGTATAACAAGGTAAATTAGCTAAACACACAGGGACATTTTTCTACATTAACATAGATTATGTATATAAGTTTCTATTTTTCAGCTAATGTATGCTAGAGCTTGGTTTCCCTGTCAGGATACACCGTCTGTCAAATTTACGTACACTGCTAAGGTAAAAATTTAAACACAGGGAATACCTACTTCTACACACTGTACATTTTTATATTAAAATAATAATAGACAATTAATTAATAATATTATTGATAAAAGTAGTCAATTTGGCGATGAAGGGGAATGGATTAATAAAAATAAAATTAAACTTCTTTAAACATAAATGCAAATATTCATTTATAAACTGTTTTAAATTTACTAAATTAAAATACCTATTTAATTTTCATTGTGTATATGTGTGTGACGTACCTATATTTTATTTTTTAGATTACGGTACCAAAAGATTTTACAGTTCTAATGTCTGCACTTTGGCAAAGGACAAATATAAATAGAGGATACGATGGTTTGGAGCTAGAAGAATATGAATTTCAGCAAAAATATCCGGTACCATCGTACGCGGTAGTTATTGCTGTAGGCTCACTAATGAAACAAAAGCTTTCTGAAGAAATCGATATATTTGCAGAAAAAGAATTTTTGAAACCGTTTTGTTCGTTTACAGGGACAATTACAACCATGTTATTGGAAGCCAAAGTGTTGTGTGGACCTTATCCTTGGGGTAAAAATACAACTATAAACAATTATTGATTGTAATTTATTTAAATTTATATATGTAATAATTTACCTTTGTTAATTATCAATATTCTATTTTTTATTTATTATTATTATTTTCATGTTATTACATATAAAATAATATTTCTAGGTAGATACGATATATGCGTGCTTCCACCAAGTATCGCCCATTTCCAAATAGAATGCCCATGCGTGACATTTATTTCGCCCACTCTGCAGCTTACCGGTGATCGTACATCTATCATTTCACTCGCTCACAACATCTCACAGAGCTGGGCTGGAAATTCAGTTACATCTTCAAATTGTGAACATTTATGGTTGAATAAGAGTTTGAGTATTTTTATTAGCAGGAAAATTATAGGCGCAGTATTTTCTGGAGACGTAAAAGTGCTTTTTATCAACGAAGGATTACAGAATCTGTATAATATGGTATAGTATTACCATTGATTAGATCAAAAAAATGGAGTAATAAATAATGTTACCAAATGATGACATTTTACATTGTATACACGACAAACACACACACAAATTTTTGCATTCTTACTATATTACCTTCAAAAATTTTGTTATAGGTAAAAAAATTTAAGGAGTCTATTTCCTTAGGCGCCTCAGAGAATTCTAGCTTGCTAAAATGCTTATTACCCAATTTGACGGATACGTTGCCCAATGAAATTGAAAATGTGCCCTACGAAATGGGATATATGCTCTTAGATCGTCTAGAGGGTTTATTAGGAGGACCTTCAATATTCGTACCATTTCTTCAATCTTATTTTAAGAATTTTGCACACCAAAGCATAAATACTCAACGTTGGTTAAACTATTTGCATGATAAATTTTCTACCAAAAGAGAGGTAACATATCTTTTATATACAAACTATCATAGTTTTATTTGTATTCATGTTTTTAGCATTTAAAAATAATGCCTTTAACGTTGTATTCAGTTGTTACATGTTTCATGGGAAGTATGGTTTCATGATATCCCTTCGCTTGCTTCGCTACCTGCCGTGCCAGGAAGGACCATATGGGAAAATAATTTTTTCAAGTTAGCGGAAAGATGGGCTCAATGGGATGGTAATCCCCATAGTTTAGTTCCTATAGAGATGTATGTAGAGAGACTTAATTACTTTGAGAAAAAGATATTTTTAAACTTCCTATATAGTTTTCATGAATATTTTAACATGAAAAAACTGGAAACAATTTTAAGTTATTACCACTTCAATGGAAACAGTTCTGAAGTACGGTAAATATGCGTGTCTTTATTTAGATCATGGATGTAGTCATTCCTACATCCATGTGATTTAGATTGATTCACAACTGCTAAACGTAAATTGCATCTATTCGCAGGTTTGCTTGGTTTCTACTGTGCATTAAAGTTGGATTGAATAATTATTATTTACGAGCTTTAAATTTTGCAATTAAATATTGTTCTCCACATTATGCAAGTTCTATATTTCGACATTTGTGCGAACAGGAAGGTATGCGTGATGTAGCACGCCTGGCATATACAAATAATAAAAACAAGATGTTAGAGGAAACCCAGAAAAAATTAGAAAAAATTATAAATCTAGAACCTTCATAATTATTTTGTTAACAATTCAGCTAATTTTTTTTTTTTATTGGGTAAGTTGTTATAGTAACTGTTGTACAATTAAAATAATTTATTTATTATACAAAAAAAACATTTGAAAAGCTTTGTACTGTCTATAAAACAAATATGGTAAAAACAAATTTCTATACCACACATTTGTTGTAAAATAATTGTGTTCGAATTTAAAAAGTTATTTATTTCGTCTGTGAATTGCAGTACCAACAATTGAAGGCAGCTAGGTTTGCAATGTATGACGACAATTTCCGATGATCATTGAAAGAAGTTTAAATTTATAAAAGTAAAACATATATCTTTTACACATAGAATATCTTGTAATTAATTGTAGTAATGTAATTTTTTGTATGTAACATAAATATATTTGCATAAGTTTCTAAATTTTATTTTTTTGAAAAATTTTTCCTGTTTTGAAATTGTGACTACATAAGCATAATCCATTACCTAAACTTAAGTTAGAGTGTAGAGTAGCAAACGGATTGTCAAATTAAGCTCATAAAATACTGCGAAAGTTGCATCCATAATTCTTAATATATGGACCAGAGAATTATCGATCTATAAAATTATTTTACAAAATATTAAAAGTTTCTTGACAGCAAAAATTCAAAGCTGGCCTTGTGCATGTTTATTCGTCAGATCTGTTAGATCAAAAGTTGTTAAATCAAAAGTACCTACATTGCACTTGTCAATCGAATGACACGACACAACCCGGCGGGGTGCTTGCTACTCCTTGTTTTACAGCTAACTGAAATACGGTTAGTGCATGCAGTAAGTGTACAATTAATGATTTGGCAAGTCCGTTCAATTAACTAATTAATTATTAGTTATCCATAATAGTATCGCAATAACATCTTTTTTACGAATCAACTCGATCTATAAGCGACACTCTTTTATTAGTATAATAGATAGAAATTATAAAAGTACAAATTAAAAAAATGTTTTTGCGAGAATCTTAATTGTCTGCGGATATTTCAATTAAAACATAATATTACGTGTTGTTTTAATTTTTATTGTTGTCGGCCGTCTGATAGTAACTTATTAATCAATTTTTGAGCTCGGAGTAACTGCCATCGTCAAATCAAGTCTACGGAATGCAGCCAGCACGTATAATTTTATGGTACGTATAATTTTTAATTCAAAAGTAGAGAATATAATCGACTAAAAATTATTGTACAAAGTGTAAATAGTTTACTGACCGCCAAAGCTTAAAGCTGGCCTGGTGCATTCAATTCTGTCGCTCAAGGCACCACAATCTATTTCAATGCATAATAACTAATAATTTGATTAGTACATACAATTACTTGATTAACTACTAACTATTAACATTCTTATCGTAATAATAACATATATTAAAGAAACAATTTTCAAGGAATCTTATTCTGTTTTATTAAATAAAAATATGTGATGTAAACTATTCATGTTTTGTACGGAATTTGCATACAATTAATACTTTTTAGGGTATATATTCCTACATAACGACACATTATATAACATTATCTATAATAATTTTTATTACAATATGTTTCTTTTTTCTGTCATATACTTACTCGTTACATTTATATATTATTACATATATATATATAAATTTTTCTTAAATTTTTGTATCTTACTGGTAATTATTAGAAGAGGCACGTGTAACCGATACCCATTTAGAACTGGTTGTGGGTTTTAATAAAAGAATTCTTGAAAAAAAAGCAATTTTCACTGTAAAAAAGGAACCTTTAATTAATGAAATAGTAAGTAGAAACCTTTCATATTAAGCAATAATTTTGACTGGTTATTGATGTGTTTACATCGCATAATTAGATTTAGATAAGCTCGGTCTCTATATATAGGCATTACAAACGTGCTTGATGGAACACATTTATATTATTATAATGTTGGAAAAAGGCAAGCTCTTGGAAGTCCATTCTGCGTACAGTTACCACAAGATGTTAATGTTGCTAACAACTTTGATTGTGAGTAAATATAAAATATATATATTTTTAGAAAAATACAGTTGTACTAATAATTATTAATGTAAAAATTGAATACAACCACAATACAATACTTTTAGATGCAAAATTCAAATTAAATATGAAACAATTCCAACCTCTCTTGCATTACATTGGCTAACGCCTAAGCAAACTGCTGATGGTTTATATCCCTTCCTATTTTCTTACAATAAGGCAAACTAGCTAAACACACAGGGACATTTTTCTACATCAACATAGATTATGTATAAGTTTTTATTTTTTTAGCTAATGTATGCTAGAACTTGGTTTCCCTGCCAGGATACACCGTCTGTCAAATTTACGTACACTGCTAAGGTAAAAATTTATGTAAACAGGGAGTAAGGGAGAGTGAGGCTGGTTGTGACACTATTTGGAAATTGCGTATATCTACTACTTAAATTATTTGTCCCACGTTTAGATTACAATAGGGTTTAGATTACAATATCATTCAAAAGAGCAGTCCTTAATCTTTCAAAAACCCTACGTTTCTTTTTGCTTTGTATATATGCAACATTGGTGTACAAACACTTGACCAAAGTGATGCAAATGTCACAACTGACCCACCCATGGGGTTAGTTGTGACACCCGTGGGTTTGGTTGTGACGATGGAAAAATTTACTGAAAAATAGCATTCGAAAGCCATACAAAGTCATCGGTTGAAGGGGAGGTGTTTTACGCAAGAAAAAACGCACAGTGCAAATAAAAAATTTATTTTTTAAATTGAATAAAAAAAAAAGTTTTTGGCACAAAAGTATTGCACAAAAGTATTACAAATAAAAATAAAAATAATACAACCTTAATACGTATTATTGCAAATAAAAAAATTAATGTTATTTATTTAACCTAACCTGTCTATTGCCATAAGTAGATGAGAGTTTACAATCATCAATGTTGTCGATTTGTTTCGTTTTTTTTGACAAATCTTGATAATATTTGATAATTAATATTTTTGTGCTTAGCTGCTCGGCGCACAGGCCATCCCTGGCGTACTAAATTGATAGCATCTGCCATATTTTCCTGTGTCCAGGTGCCGTTTATCGTTTTTCGGTGATAATTTCTTACCATAGCTGTAAAAATGGCAGTAATATTAGATTTAAAGGTGTCACAACCAACCCCACCAAATATTGTTACAACCAACCCGCAATGTTATTTTTCATATTACGGCCTCTAGGTTCTTAAGGCTCTATAAAAGTGAGTATTATCGTCCGCCATTTTGGATCCAATCATCTGTGAAAACATAACCTTTTCGTAAGCGTCAATACGCTTTTCGGTCTCGCGATTAATGTAAAAATGAAGCTGAAATATCGATTCTGTAGAACTGAAAATAAGTATTAATTGATTCTTAATTGATTAGACGTGTGTTCTTAAACGCGCGACAGTATAATTTGGATCCAAAATGGCGGACAAGAATACCTACTTTTTTAGAGCTCTATTAAACACATAAGATATTAAAATTATAGGCTAAATAATTGCGCAACAGTACCACAGACACTGATCCAATAGCTAAGGGACATTGCACTTTTCTACTAGACTGTAACCCGAAAAGATTACAACAGAGAAATCTGATTTTTACCTGTTTTTGGCGAGATCTCACATATAGCAGCTTATGTTGTCGGACAAATGTAACATACTACACTCGCCATGCTTGCATCTTGCAGTTTTCATCCATATATCTCTTTTCTTAAATTTACAAGACTAGGGGACCACTCGATAATAGAGATATCAAAAATGTCACAACTTACCCCGTGTCACAACCAGCCCCACTCTCCTTTACTTGTACGCATTTTGCATTTATTCATTTATATAAAAAATGATATACAATTGAATATTAATATTATTGATAAAAGTGGTCAAATTTTGCGAAGAATTTGAATAAGTTGATGAAAATAAAATTACGTTTTCAAACATAAATGCTTATCCTATTCTCTTATAAACTGTTTTACTTAATTATACTAACATAAAATAACTATTTAATTTTTATTGACGTATATTTAATCTTTCAGATTTTGGTACCAAAAAATTTAAGAGTTCTAATGTCCACAATTTTTTCGCAAAGTAAATGCGACGATCTAACTAGACGTACATATATGAATTCCATCAAATAAATCCGGTACCATCTTATGCGGTTATTATTGCTGTGGGCTCACTAAAGAAAAACCAAGATAATGAAAAAATCAATATATTTGCAGAAAAAAAGTTTTCAAACGTTTTCTACTCGTTTCCAATCACGATTAAGAACATGTTGGAAGTTGCAAAAAATTTGTGTGGACCTTATACTTGGAGTAAATTACAAATATAAGTTTGTTGATATTAATTTATTTAAATTTATATATTTAATAAAGGAGTATGAAAAATTGTTAGAAAATTTTGTGGTACAAAGCGAATTGTCATGAAACTTGACACAGACATAGTAGAGGTAAAATATAGATAAATTTAACCAAAATCGAATGGCTAAATAACTGGATCCTGGTCAAAAACTAGAAAATGGGTCCGGCTGGGTTGTGTGTCAACAGTGCCAGCCAATGACCCATTCAGCCTGCCAAATGCCAACAATTATTTAGTGGGCCATTCACGAACAACGTTATTCTATTGCCAAAGTGAGATTGTATAAGTAGAAAATATGGACACTGCCGCCACACGACCCACCGGACTCATCTTCTGGTCTTTGACCAGGATCCGCTCACTTAACCATTTGATTTTGGTTAGAATTCTTCATATTTTACTCCATACTATGTCTCAATTTTGCATACTTCTTTACCTTTGTTGATTATCCTCTAATCTATATTTATTATTATTATTATTTTTATTATATATAAAATAATATTTCTAGGTAGATACGATATATGCATGCTTCCACCAAGTATCGCCAATTTCCAAATAGAGTGTCCATGCGTGACATTTATTTCGCCCACACTACAGCGTCGCGGTGATCGTACTTCTATCAGTTCACTCGCTCAGAACATCTCACACAGCTGGGCAGGAAATTCAGTTACATGTTCACATTATGAACATTTATGGTTAAATAAGAGTTTTAGCATTTTTATCAGTAGAAAAATTATAGGCAAAATATTTCATGAAAACATAAAGCTGTTTCTCCACAAGGAAGAATTAAATAATCTGAATAATATGGTATAGTATTAACATTGATTAGATCAAAGAAATGGAGTAATAAATAATGTTATCAAATAACAACATTTTACATTAAATTTATACACAACAAATACACACACATTCTTGCATTCTTACCGTATTATCTTCTAAAATTGTATTATAGATTCAAAAGCCCACAAATGTTGGCTTGCTAAAATGCTTATTACTCAATTCAACTGCAGATACGTTGCCCCATGATGAAATTGAATATGTGCCTTACGAAATGGGATGTATGCTCTTAGATCATCTAGAGAATATATTAGAAAGACCTTCAGAATTCGAACCATTTCTTATATCTTATTTTCAAGAATTTTCATTTTAAAGTATAAACACTACAGATTAGTTCAACTATTTGTATGAAAAATTTTCTACCAAAAAAGATATAACATATATATCTTTTAAATACGTTCAAATTATTATAAAGTCTTACTATTAACATGCTTCTAGCATTTAAAAATAATGACTAATTAACGTTGTATTCAGTTGTTAGATGGTGTTGCATGGAAAGTATGGTTCCATGATATCCCTTCAGCACATGGGAAGATAACCTTCTCGTGTTAGCGGAAAGATGGTTTCAATGGGATGGTAACCCCCATAGTTTAGTTCCTGTAGAAACGTATGTAAAGCACCTTAATGACTTTCAGAAAAAAATGTTCTTAAACTTCCTACGTCATTTTCATACGGGTTTGACCGAGAAGAAACTGAGTACAATTTTATATCTTTATAATGGCGAAGGAAAAAATGCTACAATTCGGTAAATATATGCATATCTTTATTTATTGTCAGATTGATTCACAAGTACATAACGTAAAGCGCATCTATTTCGCAGATTTGTTTGGTGGCTATTGTGCATTAAAGTTCGATGGGCTGAGAAAGTTGCACCAGCATTGAGGTTTGCCGTTACATTTTGTCCGCCAAATTATGCATGTCCTATATTTCAACATTTGTACGAATGGGAAGAAATGCGTCAACGAGCAATCGATAAGTATGTACGAAATAAATAAAAAGATATTGTATGAAACCTAGAAAGAATTAGAAACAATTTTAAATCTACCTCCATAATTATTTTTTTAACAATTCAGCTAATTCTCTTTTTTATTGGGTTAGTTGTTAGTAACTGTTACACAAAATAATTTATTTATTGTACACAAGACACACTTAAAAAGTTTTTAACTGTTTATGGAACAAATATGATAGAAACAAATTTCTATACCACACATTTGTTGTAAAATAATTGTTTTGGAATTTAAGAAGTTATTTATTTCGTCTGTGAATTGCAGTGCCAGCGATTGAAGACAGCTCTCGGTTTGCAATGATGTACGTCGACAATTCTTGATAATCGTTGAAAGATGTTTAAATTTATAAAAATAAAACACATATCTTTTATACATCAAATATCTTGTAATTAATCGTAGTAATGTAATTTTTTGTAGATATGTAACATAAATACATTTGCATAAGTTTCTATAAATTTTATTTTATTTACATTGGACTACATATTACTCCAACTAAAATATCAACTCTTTTGACACAAAATAATTGAGTCTTTGATATATGAAAATAAATTCTCGATGCTACCTTCTTTTAATTAATCGTGTTAGCATATTATGCGTCTTGCACTTTGTTCATTCAATAAAAAATAATTAGTTTATAAGGTAACAGTAATTATTACCTCATATTCTGAATTTGAGAGATATTTATAATGTATATATACGGCTGATATTAATATAATATTGTATATTAATATAAAATATATATTATAAATAATATATCTATATTAATATATATAATAAATTTAAGTTTCTCGATCTAGCAGCAAGTTTTTTGTATTAAATATTTTTTTATCATAATTAAATTTTCTTTTAAATATGCAACAGCTTCTTTTCAATGATTTATTCCTACTTGATGCCATTTTTTGATATAATACTTCTTACAGGTAGAGAGGAGCGTATACTAGGCGCCATTTTTGACCTTCTTTTAAAACAAGTTTTTACAGATATCACGTTTTTTTAAAAGTGTGTTGGGTAAGATTGATGTGAGTATATGCGCATTAACTCGTAAAGTTATTGCAAGTTACGTTTTATATAGGTACTTCAACACCGTTTTTGAATTAGATATATAAGTTGTAAATTATAACTATTTCAAAGCTAATAAAACTGTGTTTATTATTAATAACACACACACACACAGTTACAGTTTAATTTATTTATCTTTTGTGCAATTTGTTGAATTTTACAAACTGTATTAATCAATAGATACTGTCAGTCTATTGATGTAGCATCGCGTATCGATAAGAAACAATACGCGATGCTTGGCTAGTTTTAACATGCAATCTCTTGTACATATATCTACGTGGTAGAGACGTTGTCATAGAAACTTGTCGGGGATAAATATTCCCAATAATTTTCTTAGACGCAGCGCTAACGAAAAACTACGCCATCCAATAATAAAAAAGACCAACAATACAGGCGACAACAATAATGTTTCTTAAATGTAAATTACATCGATTTACATCGTAATACCTCGGCTCATGGAACACGTAGATAAAACATAAAAACCTTTTTACATTGTATAATTTGATCCAAATCTATTGATTAAGCCTACTCAAAACTTAATTAATCGGTTCAGCCGTTATTGAAATCCTATCCTAATCTAACATAGGTTGTTTTGTTGTTTTAAGGGTCTCTCAACTCGTCGGTTCGCGTGTAAATACACGGTTTGTATCTCACTGCATGAATACTTAGAGCGAGACACTACCATATATCTTGATGCGTGAGGAATCACAATCACTTTGACTGTTTGACATTTTAATAAACAGAATGTGTTGCTAAATAAAGGAAAACGGGTAGGAGTTAAAAATAATACTGTACCTTTGTGTCCCTTGTGCGGCCAGTATACAGACATACAGATCAGTTATAACAAGTCATTTGAATAGGCTACAACTTGATTCTCCTAAAATGGATTTTTCAGCATTTTCAGGATCTGCTAAAGATCCATACTCCTCTGCAAGACCAGGTATTTTAATTATTTAATTACCTATGTAAGCATTATATATATGAATAACTTCAAATTTATTTATCTATTTATATTTCTTAAAAAATATATCTATAATAAAATATAGAACGTTTGCAGAATTCATAAAGATGTTTGAAAGACAAAACTGCTGCACGTATCTTTAACCCTTTGCAAATTTAAAGTTTTCAAAACTAGAACATTCTGACACAGTTTTAATTAACTGACAACCTTCTGCGTGCTTTGATGCATGACACATTTGGAGTTTAATATAAATAAAGACTAAAAATAATTTACATTTTACAATTAATATCACACAAAATTATCTGTTATAATGATTTTCACATTACAATAAATTACTTTCTTTCAGTTAAATACATACTCGTTACATTTATATATTATTGCTTATTATATATATTTTCTTTTAAATTTTTGTATCTTACTGGTAATTATTAGAAGAGGCACGTGTGTAACCGATACTTATTTAGAACTGTTTTTATTACAATATATCATTTTTTTTCATATATTTACTCATTACATTTGTATATTATTTTACTTAGCTATTACTTATAACTTTTAATTTCTGTATCTTTCTAATTATTAGAAGAGGCACGTGTAATCGATACCCATTTAGAATTGAATGTGGATTTTAATCGAAAAGTTCTTAAAGGAAAAGCAATTTTGACTATAGAGAGGGAACCTTTAGTTAATAAAATAGTAAGTAAAAACTTCCTTTCAGATTAAGCAATAATTATAATTGGTTATTGATACGTAATATCTCATAAATAGTTTTTAGATGATATCGAACTTCATATAATAGGCATTACAAACAAGCTTGATGGAACACGTTTATATCGTAATTATGTTAGAGATCGTAAAGTTCTTGGAACTCCATTTTACGTAAGCTTACCACCTGTTAATTCTACATATAAATCTAGGTAAATACCTGACGATACTTTTAGAAATATACAATTCCCAAAGATTATAATGTAAGAATTGAATATACCCATGATACAATACTTTCAGATGTGAAATTCAAATTGAATATGAAACAAGTCCAGAATCTCCTGCATTATGTTGGCTAAAACGTGTGCAAACTGCTGATGGTGTACATCCCTTCCTATTGTCTTATAACAAGGTAAATTAGCTAAACACACAGGGACACTTTCCTACATCAACATAGATTATGTATATAAGTTTCTATTTTTTCAGCTAATGTATGCTAGAGCTTGGTTTCCCTGTCAGGATACACCGTCTGTTAAATTTACGTACACTGCTAAGGTAAGAATTTAAACACAGGGAGTACCTACTTCTACACATTGTACATTTTTATATTAAAATAATAATACACAATTAATTAATAATATTATTGATAAAGGTAGTCAATTTGGCGAAGAAGTGGAATGGATTAATAAAAATAAAATTACAACTCTTTAAAAATAAATGCAAATATTCTTTTATAAACTGTTTTAAATTAACTAAATTAAAATACTTATTTAATTTTCATTGTGTGTATGTGTGTGACGTACCTATATTTTATTTTTTAGATTACGGTACCAAACGATTTTACAGTTCTAATGTCTGCGCTTTGGCAAAGGACAAATATAAATAGAGGAGACGATGGTTTAAAGCTAGAATATGAATTTCAGCAAAAATATCCGGTACCATCTTACGCGGTAGTTATTGCTGTGGGCTCACTAATGAAACAACAGCTTACTGAAGAAATCGATATATTTGCAGAAAAAGAATTTTTGAAACCGTTCGGTTCGTTTAAATGGTCACTTAAAACCATGTTATTAGAAGCCAAATTTTTGTGTGGACCTTATCCTTGGGGTAAAATAACAACTATAAACAATTATTGATTGTAATTTATTTAAATTTATATATGTAATAATTTACCTTTGTTAATTATCAAAATTCTATTTTTTATTTATTATTATTATTTTCATGTTATTACATATAAAATAATATTTCTAGGTAGATACGATATATGCGTGCTTCCACCAAGTATCGCCCATTTCCAAATAGAATGCCCATGCGTGACATTTATTTCGCCCACTCTGCAGCTTACCGGTGATCGTACATCTATCATTTCACTTGCTCACAACATCTCACAGAGCTGGGCAGGAAATTCAGTTACATCTTCGAATTGTGAACATTTATGGTTGAATAAGAGTTTGAGCATTTTTATAAGCAGGAAAATTATAGGCGCATTTTATAAAGACGTAAAAGCGTTTTTCATCAACGAAGGATTACAGAATCTGTATAATATGGTATAGTATTACCATTGATTAGATAAAAAAAATGGAGTAATAAATAATGTTACCAAATAATGACATTTTACATTGTATACACGACAAACACACACACAAATTTTTGCATTCTTACTATATTATCTTCTGAAATTTTGTTATAGGTAAAAAAATTTGAGGAGTCTATTTCCTCAGACGCCTCAGAGAATTCTAGTCTGCTAAAATGCTTATTACCCAATTTGACGGATACGTTGCCCAATGAAATTGAAAATGTGCCCTACGAAATGGGATATATGCTCTTAGATCGTCTAGAGGGTTTATTAGGAGGACCTTCAGTATTCGAACCATTTCTTCAATCTTATTTTAAGGATTTTGCACACCAAAGTATAAATACTCAACGTTGGTTAAACTATTTGCATGATAAATTTTCTACCAAAAGAGAGGTAACATATCTTTTATATACAAACTATCATAGTTTTATTTGTATTCATGTTCCTAGCATTTAAAAATAATGCCTTTAACGTTGTATTCAGTTGTTAGATGTTTCATGGAGAGAATGGTTTCATGATATCCCTTTGCTTGCTTCGCTACCTGCCCTGCCAGGAAGGACCATATGGGAAAATGATTTTTTCAAGTTAGCGGAAAGATGGGCTCAATGGGATGGTAACTTCCATAGTTTAGTTCCTAAAGAGATGTATGTAAAGAGCCTTAATTACTTTGAGAAAAAGATATTTTTAAACTTCCTATATAGTTTTCATGAAAATTTTACCAAGGAAAAACTGGAAACAATTTTATATTATTACCACTTCAATGCAAACAGTTCTGAAGTACGGTAAATATGCATGTCTTTATTTAGATCATGGATGTAGTCATTCCTACATCCATGTGATTTAGATTGATTTACAACTACTTAACGTAAATTGCATCTATTCGCAGGTTTGCTTGGTTTCTACTGTGCATTAAAGTTGGATGGAATGATTATTCTTTACGAGCTTTGCATTTTGCTATTAAATATTGTTCTCCACATTATGCAAGTCCTATATTTCGACATTTGTACGAACGGGAAGATATGCGTGAAAGAGCACGTCGACAATACATAGATAATAAAAAAAAGATGTTAGAGGAAACCCAGAAAGAATTACAAGAAATTATGAATCTAGAACCTTCATAATTATTTTGTTAACAATTCAGCTAATTTTTTGTTATTGGGTAAGTTGTTATAGTAACTGTTGTAAAATTAAAATAATTTATTTATTATGCAAAAGAAACACTTGAAAAGTTTTGTACTGTCTAAGAAACAAATATGGTAAAAACAAATTTCTATACCACACATTTGTTGTAAAATAATTGTGTTGGAATTTAAAAAGTTATTTATTTCGTCTGTGAATTGCAGTACCAACGGTTGAAAGCAGCTAGGTTTGCAATGTATGACGACAATTCCCGATAATCATTGAAAAAAGTTTAAATTTATAAAAATAAAACATATATCTTTTATACATAGAATATCTTGTAATTAATCGTAGTAATGTAACTTTTTGTATATAACATAAATATATTTGCATAAGTTTCTAAATTTGATTTTTTTTTACATTGGACTACTTGTTACTCTAACTAAAATATCAACTCTTGACAAAAGGATTGAGTCTTGGGTATATAAAAATAAATTCTCGATGCTACCTCCTTTTGATTAATCGTATTGGCATATTATGCGTCTCGCAATTTGTCCATTTAATAAAAAATAATTAACATCTAATAAAACTATGCTTACTATTAATTACACAATTTAATTAATTTATTTTTTGTAAAAAATCTTTCGTACAACGTGTTGAATTTTATAAATTATACTAATAAGTGCTGTTAATCTATTTACCTATATGTATCAATAAGAAACTGTACGTGATGTTTGGCTAATTTTAACATGCAATTGCTTGTACCTACACTCGTAGTCAGAGTAATTGCAACGCTTTCTTTTATAAATAAGTTTAGTTTTATAAATAAGTTTAGGAACGCGCACTTACGTTCGGAATAAGACCTATAATACTATACCTTAATTACATATTTCTCGCGGCACATAATACTCATCGTTTAATGTATGCTATACATTTGTATGCATGTGCAAATTTTACAATATATTATTACTACTGATTGCATATATGCGAAGGTATATTGTGAGGCTGCATTCCGATATTCACTGCCAGTACCGAAAATCTATAGTTTATATTTCACGTACACTGTAGATTTTCAGTACTAGCACCGAATATCGGAAGCCTGAATCTAAACACACGTTATCAAACTTATTATAAAAAAGGTTTTGCAACTGCTCTGTCCACGAGTGTACATCCACGTGGTAGAGACGTGTCATGGAAACTTGTCGAGACGTTCCCAATAATTTTCTTAAACGCAGCGCCAGCGAGAAACTGCGCCATCAAGATGTGAAAAACAGCAGTACAGGCGACGACGACAATGACGTATCTTAAATTGCAATTTTCGAAAAACATGTATGTATACACGCACGCACTAATACACGCGCTCGCACTCACGCATATAATCCATGCACGCACATGCATGCAGTGCGAAATAAACAAAATGAGTGAGAGAGAGAAGAATAACCTGCAGCATTATATAAATATATAATTTATTATTAATAAAATATTATTAATAAAACTTCCCAAAAATAATTTTCACTAACTATCGAAAACTAATTCATCCTTTTTAGCACAGTCATCAATCACCTTATCGTTTCATATCTTTTATAATTTTACATAATTTTACGTGTCACTGCGGAAGATTGTATAATACATTGTTGATATGCTATCATTCACACACTCACTCATTCATTCGCTCGTTTCGTTTACTCCCTCTCTCCATCCCTCCCGTTTTCTTCAAATTTTAAAATTTAAATAACAAAAAATAATATTAAAAGTTTATTTTTGTTTTGCATTTTCTTATGCGGCACATTATAACGTAAAATAAAATAATGTTATTTACAGAAAAAAAATATATAAAATATTTAACAATGTTGTAAGAATACACTTTATATTTTTAATTAAACAATTGTTTACCTACTCAATACTGATATTCGTGCAATTGAAAACGCGTTGTCAATACTCATATTACGCTCCAATTTTACTTCTTGTTTGTAGGAAATGTATAATACAATATTTAATCGATTACTCAATAATATAATTTACTTTATCTGCCCCAGGCACTTCCAGCATCCGTAATTTATTAAAACCTAAAGCTGGGAGTTTCCAACGCGATCAGAGATGCCGTTATAACGCTTATAACGCTTATAGCAATGTCGAGATATGAAAAGGATTTCAACATTCTGGCTCAGATTATATTCAGAACATTTGTTTTGCGATAGAATTATTTCAAAATTTTTTTAGAAGTAAACACGTTAATAATAAAATCTTTTCTGAATTATAATTTTTTATTAATTATAATAATTAACCAATAAATTCTTCTGGTATAAACTGCCAGTGGCATGACAAGAGATCTCAAACATTCTAATAAAAATATTAATAAAACTAAAAAATCATTTATAATACCCCAAACTCTCTCTTACTTTTGAGAATATTAAATCATCCAAAATGTTTTTATTATTTATATTTTGTACATATACTATTTTATCTTATTGTAAAGGAGATCGAAATTCAGACATCGTTGCAAAGTATACGCGAGAAAAAGCTTAAGAAAGTCCGGATGGGCGCTTTCCGCGTAGGAAATTTTAAAAATGATTAATACGCTTGAGACGAAAGCTCAGCAAAAGCTCAACGAAGGTTCCATGAATAATTGCATAGAAATTTCAGAAATATATCCAGAACTTTGTAAACTACTTTCTTCAAAAAAATATTAAAATGCTACAAAATGTTAATAATCCACGATAACAAAACCATTGCATATGCAGTATTCGAAACATGCAGGATAGTTGCAAATTCAACATAGATGAGTGTGTAAATGAATTCCATATTCTAATTCCATATTTTAATTCCGTATTAGAATAGGAAATTCTAATAATAGATAATTATATATATTACTTTTATAATTATTCAGTATTACTTTATATTATAGTATAGATATTACTCTTAAATTTTAACAAAATATTTTATTTTAAAATCAAGATACTCGTGCTGCAACATACAAGTTGATTGCATTTACAACCAAACACACTTACTACTTATTTTATAAATAAATAAATTTCTTTAATATTCGATATTATCTCCCAAACAATTGACAAATCGAGATTGCATATATAACGTAACGCATATAAAGCGTTCATGTTCCTTGAGTCAAAACGCAAAATACCGCAAACATTTTTATCTTAACCTCATATAATTTTTTCAAATTTGCTGATTACTTGACGACAATTTTCGAATTTATTTATTCATTCATTTGTTCGTTTTAATTAACTTTATCGAACTTATGGCGAAATTCAACAACTGGCTATCGCGCTGCAACGAAATAAACGCGAGCACCAGTAGCTTAATTAAATGAATATCGACTGCACGGCTGCGACGTGATACGTTATTGGCGTTTTAAGAAAGATCTGCTCTTTGCTGCAAATCCGCATTTAACCCACTATGTCATGCGTTCAAGAACTCGCCATTACGAACCACTGCTGGAATTTCGAGTTTAAGCAAATAGTTTGCTGTCTACTACGAGCATTTATTTACACGCGCATTGTTGCAGAAACCTCGTGTAATTATGGCTCTAAAGCTGAAACTTAAACCAAGTGCGAAGTAGCTCTAGCTTTTTGCTCTAAAATTCGTATTTAAAATACGAGTCAATTAGAAAACGACCAAATTGTTATACAAATAAATAATTAATTATTTTGATAAAACTATTCTATTTTAAAGATGTTAACTTAAAAAAAATTCTTTTTTTAACTTCTAAAAGAGCTATTCAATAATACAATCGACACAATGAAATAAATGCGGTCTGTATCCGACGTTGGATTTTATGTAAATTATGATAATGCATCTTTTCATATTCAATTAATCACGTAGAAAAAAACAGCGTTGGCCGGAATCCTGACAACATAATAAGTCTTTTTTTAGAAAAGATAACTACAAGTAAATCGTAATTGTTGCGCAAAGAATCTACTACACCGCGCTGGGATCTCTTTTTATATAGAGAGCACAAAGTACAATGAACAGATAAGCATAAAGAAGAAAAGAATATCCCGCGAAAAAGAACTTTATATATAAAACGATGAAAAACTCAATTTCGAAGATTAGTCCTTCCGCGGATGTACATCCCTTAATGTAAAATTGCTTCTAAGAAATTACACGTCGAGCATTGCAAATAGAAAAAAATTGTAAATCAACAAAATAAAGAATAAGCTATTCGCATAATATTAAAATAGCGTTGCGCGCGCGTTCCGTGCTATATAAAATAATTTAAAAGCCACAAAAAAATCTTTTCTCTTTATAAATTATACATATTTTTATATAATTTATACTAATAAAAGTATAGACATACACTGAAATTAATTAGTATAGTAGCAGTATTATATCAATTGTATATTGTAAAGAATTATTAAAACGTTGGTACGTAAAAATAAATTCGAGACAATTTAAATTTGCTAAATTTCTCTAAATTGTTAAATATTAAATGTATGTCAAGCATTTAATATGAATTTATATTCAATATGACTAACAATAAACAAATCACATTATGTAACAAGATAATTATTCATTTATTCATTCAACATTTCATTCTTATTCAAATTAATCGTTCATTATTGCGTTTTAATTATTATTAATTTTCTCTCTTTATGTAAATGCTCACATTATTCAATGATTAATATTTCATAAATATTTAAATAAATGCTTCTTAAATATTTGAATTAATGCACAGAAATAAAACTATAATAAATTTTATTTATCTCAATTCCTCTAAGATGTACAGTCGTGAAAATATATAAGCTATTCATATTTTCTATTTTAATACTTTTCTATGTGTTCCTTTAAACATTTGTTATTACGCATTTGAATTATTTATTTTATCAAGCAGTATATATAAATATATTTTTATTATTAGACATTTCAAATATCTAATATTAATATGTGCCCTGATAAACTCATTGCAAAACTATTTTGGAACATCTTTTTGCAGTGATCTTTAAATTTAATATATAGATAGAAATAGGCTTCTAATTGTTAAAAGAAATACAAATTTCTACACTTTTGCATAATATACAAAAATTTTAACGTTCTAAAATAGTATATACTCTTCAATTAATTATTGTCTATTATATATATAATTAAATAATTATTAATTATCTATACCTAGATAAAATAGGTGTGAAAATAGCTTGTCTGCTATTCTCCGATTATGTAACAATAATTTCTTGCCGAAGCAATACGAGACGTGCAATGAATTGTTCTAAGGCAGTTATTCGACATCTAACAGCTGTTTAGTATCGGTATTGTACAATTGTTAAAGAAAACTCGTTGCAAGTTGAAGACCTTGTACGAAACCTGAATACTAAATTTCTCTCATTCTTGCAACACTATTATATCCGTTATTATTCTCGTAATATTTAATTAATTAAATTTTACGCATTCAAATTCAAACAAATAATGCAAAATTGTGATGCTGCCAAAATACTTTAATTTTAGATTTAATTATCAAATAGGTAAATCTCTGTATAAAATTAATTTAAGAACGTTAAGAAAAAATTGTATATCAATCGCGCGCGCGCGCGGAGAACCTTGTGTAATCTAGCATAAAACTAATAAACTATTAAAGCGTGAACGTTCATTCGACAGTACGAAATTATTAAGCTAGAAATAATCGATGTAACTATCGTTATTTGTCGGCAGTGTAGCAGGCTAATTAAATCATACGCGATGAGCCCATACTGGTGATACTATCTGGATTAATTCATTAATGCCACGGACGGTGTAGCTAATGTCATCCATAATAATGGTAGCACTTACGTGCTGTGTGCCTGACACGTTTACTACGGTTTAGCATTATCTATACATCTCATCATTATCTTATTTCTCACGAACCGGTATTAAAATCAATTCTATAAACAACAATTAAGCCATTTCACATAATATATAATTTGCATCAAATTTTACGATAGAATTTTATTAAAAATTTTATATGCCATGTATATTTTAATGCACATACGTACTTTATATACATTTACGCGTATTCTAATTTTTTTTTTAAATATTTTTCGTGTTTTGTTTACATAAAATCATAAAAAAAATTCTATTCTTAATTCAGACACAAGTTATAAATCGTCTAAAATAAGGGCCATGGTACATAACATGGCGTAGGGCTAGGAATCTACGACAGTTGTATAGCTGTAGACGTAAGCAACGCACAAGCTTCGGCTTTACAAGCTAGCTGCGTAAGCTGGCACCTCCATATACGACACAACAGACTACGCCAAAGCTTGTGCGTTGCTTACGTCTACAACTATACAACTGTCGTAGATTGCTACGCCATGTTATGTGCTTTGGCCCTAAATCTAAAATGTAACCGATTAATCGATCTTGAATATTTCTTAATACATATATAAATACATCACATAATAATTTTAATTGTTTACAATTCTATTTTTTTCTCCTGATACAATGTATTCAATCTTAATAAGATTAAAATGTAAATTTTGTGAATATTTGATTTGTTTCCTTTGTCACACAGTTATATTTATCTTTTCCTCAGATAGTGTTGATCGCAAGGCGAAATCTTGCTGAGATTTTCCACACGACAAACATGTCTCACGTCTGAGTATTCAATCCGCTATCTATTGCAAAGGTTAGCCAAGTGGTTTACCCTGTTCGATCTATCTCGTAGCAATTTTTCTTCAATCTCTTTATATTTGCAAATCTGAGTTTGTGTGGCCGAGCAACCAAGATATCTGCATAAAATTTCGAATAGACTTTAGTCTTCGATGTCTGGGACGAAATTATGGGGTTTGTATGCAATAATTTCAAAACTAATCTATACAGTATATTTTTCTTCAATCAACGAACATTTAACTGTTACTAGCAACTTTTACTTTTTTACTTTCTACTACCAACTTTTTTACGAATAATCATTAATAATACAAACAATATTCCACAACTTTCATGTAAAACTTTTATTCAAAAAAAATACGTGCAAAGTTTATTTTAACTTTAAAGTTTAATAAATAAGTAGTTCAAAGAGACAAACGCAGTCTTTTTAATTAATCATTATACATCATTAAAAAGAACATAATCTGATACAAAAATATCCTAAACTAATATAAATATATTTTAAACAATACTTTAAACAATTCGTTGTAAAGTAATTTCATTACTTTCCGACAGTGGGAGGGTTAATCTTCATTCCCTGCTTTTTCTTTTTAATGAATAAAAGGGTAAAGCAAAATGCTTTTTCCTTTATCTTAAATCCTCTCCATCGCAAAATACAAACTACATTCCGACACTTGGCGTGTATATATGAGTGCGCGATATGCGTATGCGTGTGTTGTAAACGAGCTCGTTCAACTCGCGAATTACAGATAAAAGGTAACTCCGGAGCTCATAAAGGCCGGCCACTTCCACCCTAATCCGAGTCGCAGTAGCGTAAATGGGAATTAAGAAGGAATCTTGGCCGATCGAGCGTGCAGATAAGTAGCCGATTGGAAGCCGGAGGAGAATCGAGGAGAGCGTGGAAAACGTAAGGCGCGTTGGGTCTAAGTACGAAGGCGGGCGAGCGATGGGATTTGTTATAAGCTCCCGACAGAGAAGAGGTAATCTGACCGTCGTCGTCGGTTTATAAAGGACCACACAGAAGCTACACTCACGTACTCTCTATGTCTCTCCTTCTCTCTTTCGTTTCGCAGGACCCTTTCTGTCCTCTTTCTCCTTTATCCTCTCCCTCGCCCTCTCCCTCTCGCCAGCTCCTTTTCCGCCACACCTATTTCTCGAGCACGTGCAAAACGATTTTCCACCATCCGGAAAATCGGCGGTAATAAATACCGGCGCGGCGCGGCGGTGGTGCTCGTTGCCATTGTTGCCTGGATCCTCGTCAAACAATGGGGCGGATAGATAGGTGCAGGAGCCTCGACTTGAATGCAGCGAGAGGAAAATCGGAGTGCGGCAAGTGTGCGTTTCACTCGTCCGAAGCGCCGTCGTTGTTTTTCTCGAGGAAACGATCTGGTCGTGCTCTTCCGATGCCATCGATCGTGAGCGAGACGACGAGCTCATTCGTCTCGCGCGGCCACAAACGAAGTGTCACCGAAGTGTAGGGATGCATTTCAAGCCATTCGCATTCACTGTTACGATGGTTTGTTGAACTATAAAAAGCAGCGACCTCCATGAAATTTTATTATATTTTGCAGAAAACTGATACAAAATTTATAGTATATTGATAAATAAAATTTTTCTTTTTGTTAAAATTTATAAAATAAATATTATTTTAAAATAAATGTTTAGATTTTTAAAAAAATTTTACTTAAATAATTTTTTTTTTTTTATTTTACACGCAATTTTATTTAAAATAAACTATAGGTAATTAAATTTATAAAACAAACGTATAAAATTATATTTTAAATAACAGTAATAATAATTTAAATTTCACATATGTATATCAGTATGTTTATGAATGCTGGTGAAAATGCATTATGCCTATTAAAATCATTAAAGTTATTAGCGTTTTTTCCTAACTTTTAGGTGCATCGCTATATTGTTGCTTTCTCGAGTTGACAATTGACGATTGGCAAAATGTGTTATTGAAACAATAAAAACAGCAATAAATTAATTACAATTCTGGACACATAACTAATTATCAATTATTATATCGTAAAATCGCTTAGTAATTACGTCCCAAATTAAAAACCTCTGAACATAAATTGCATTTATAAATTAAATAATATACTTTTTTTATTCTCCCGGTTCTTCCAATTGTTTCACCTTTGTATTACAACTGCAAACAAAACGGATCTATCTTATAAGATTTCTCTTTTCTTTGACATACCCGACGCAACTCCAAAGTTCGAGCCTTTCTTCCTGTTACGTTCTGTAATTTATTTATAATACAAAGCTACGAGAGATTACGAGAGCCGGGTGTGAAAAGCGACTTACCAGTACTCCGGCAAATCCGCTGTTGATACAAAGATCCGTAAAAAGCCGAAACATGTCTTTTACAAACCGACGACATCCGGATCTCCACCTTTACCCTTCCCCACGCTCCCCCGTCTCTTCACAAGCTTACACAAATCCTATCGCTTAGCTTACCCCGTGGCCAGAACCACCTTTTTTTTTCACCGCAAAAAGAGATCTCGCTCCCTGCTCTCCCTCGGTTCCCGCAGTTCATCCACCCCGCCTTTATACAGCACACGCAGCTCTCGGTAACGAACCGGTTAGCATTTCTATAGGAAATCGAGAGCGACGGGGGTGCAGCGCGTCTATTCGTTGTTCTCGTGTTACGGACGAACTCGTCAATAACACGGCTACGGTTGCGGATCGTAACGCTGTAGCGAGCGAGATACCCAGATACCCATGGCTGGTTGGCCAAGAGTGGGTATTTTCTTCCTTGGGTAGTGTGGGAAAATTGGCGCCGCAGGAAAATTGTAGCGTCATTACTTCTAGCAACAACTTCCTTCGCGATATAATCTATTGTTGTCTACAAGCGAGCGCGCTTGCTTATCGAATTGGCGATTGAACCTTTTTCTTTGACATTTAATCTCATACGCTTCCTGTAATAAAATTCACAATGCCAATTTAATAAAACACATTGCTATATATGTGTATACAATTAATGTATAAGTCGCAAATATTGGATTATTTGTTCATATACATATAAATTTTTTATTTTAATTTATATATATTTTTCTTTTTTTTTTTCATTGTGACTTTGACTGTTATACTGTCTGGATGTGTTCTTTGATATGGCTTGCTACGTTTCTCTTTTCACGCTACACTGTTTTATTTTATCTCGATGCACAAGATATCTTTGCGTTTGCACGATGTAGTTAGGGCACGATGTCAGCGACGTAATGGATTTTTTGTATGCGGATTTTGCGGATAGATTGCGTAATTATTCTTCTCACTTGAAAAGGACCGAAATTACGGTCGAAACGTCGTGAGATTAAATATATGTAAGATTAAATATATTAATTTGGCCAGTTGGGTCGAACAAAAACGGCTGTTCTTTCTTTTTTGTTGAAATTGTTTAAATTTTTAAGTATTTTAAAAGCAAACAATTTTAATTCACCGATTTACGCTATTATTGCATCAAAATCTTAAATTATTAAAAAACGCTAACGTGGATTTGCATGTCTCGTTGTGGTTTCTAGTATCTTTTTCCATACTTTTGAAAAAGATAAGCAACAATGCGATTTATTATCATGTCGCGTCGTAAATAGCGAAAGATCCACATTAATATCGCAACTTGCACGCGTTGCGAATATAAACGAAACGCCTCAATACTCCGAATTCTGAAACGTACACGTATCGCAAGACACCTTAGTTGACCGTTCCGATCGAATTGAGAAGACTTTTACACCGAAAGCACGTCGCGGAATCGCCGGGGAACGTGTCCTCGTTCCCGCAATCCCATTGATACGCGTAATGTGCTGAATGTGAGATATTCCGCAATCCATAAAGATGCGATTTTTGTAGGAGCTTGCCGTAATTCCGCGTATGGCAATAAAAGCAATAGTTGCTATACATGGTACCGACCCGGCCGTTACGCCGGATGCCGAATGGAACATTTAATTGCGAATAAAGAGATCGTTATTTTCTCTATAGACCTCATTGATCCGCATTCATCCTTCTTTAACCCGTGACCGATGCGCTTTACTCTTTCAGAGACCGCAAGTGATATCGCGATGGTCATTGACTTTGTAATAAGGTTTTTGTGATGGCAACGCGATCATTCGCTGCATGTAGGGGAGAGTGGGGTAATTACTAACACCTAAGCGAAAAATCAAATCAAACAAAACCTAGAATCAGAAACTAGTGTGTTTATTGCTTATTATCGTACTATAACTAATCAGTCATAAACTTCCATTGTCAACTTTGATAAAATTTAAACATAAAATCAACTTTTGATAAAAAAAACAAAACCTTTGGTATTCGTGATTTCCCGACGGGCGTGGAGTAATCACGAACAGTGTGCTAATTAAAATTAATCAGTACAAAAGTCACAGAGAAAGCCGCTGGATGTGTTTTCACCGATGATGCATTTTTAGTGCGCCCATAAATTACATTTGTAACACTTAATCCAGTCTTCAATGCACTACTGAAAAAAGGTTTTGGTTATAATAACCAAGGCTTGGTGAAATAGTTTTAACTAAACGGTTTAGTGATTATGACAAAGTATTTGGTTAATGTTAACAAATTTGTTAACATTAACCAAATACTTTGTCATAATCACTAAACCGTTTAGCTGAAACTATTTCACCAAGCTTTGGTTATTATAACTAAAACCTTTTTTCAGTGTGGAAGGGGCCTTATATTAACAATTTTGTGGCATCTGAAACAATTAGTTCAATATTTGAGTTAAACAATAGATGTTTAAATAAATAAAAAAATATAAAAAAAACAGACCGTTTTGAGGTAATGGCGAACGTTCAAGGTTGCCCCATAACACCGTAACCGCTGCGTTCACAATTACAGATGGCGAAAATTAAGCTAATATTTTAAACAATGATACAAATGCTCTTGTTCTCTTTTTCCAGAATTCAAGTATTCGAAATATTATTATATTTATTACATTCAATAACGTTAATACTGATCCGCGAAAGTTCTACCAAATTATAGTAACTAATTTTCTGGTAAATAACAATTCTTTCCATAAAAATCCAGCATCCCGGCTAAAACTACATCCTGAAACGCGACGAGCTAAGCAAATTTTCCTTGATTGTTTCATCAAAAATTCATTTTCTTGTTTTAACGCGCCAATTTTGTCCAACGACAAGAAGAAGGGCTAACTAAATTCTATCTTACAACATGTTAGTCTGGAAAGAATTCACGCAATCTTGGCTATCCACGTACAAAATCTTTTTGACAAAAGAACAGAAAGCATGTCCGGTCCGTCATCCTCCGTATCCATCAAGACGAAATATAGAAGATTGTTCCTAGAATGGGTTAGTGCATGACTAAAAGCACGCCGCAACAAAATTTACGAACGACATATCGCTTAAATCACTGCAAAGTTGGGTTTTACGGACGAAATGTTTCATCCTACAAATTTCCACGCCCGGTGCATCGAAACGTACAAAGAATAATACTTGTAATGAAGCCAACTGCTCACGAATCCACATAAACTCGAATAAGAATAAAAAAAATCGAGTTAAAATTATTAACATTAAGAGCAACGAGAGTTTTAAACTAGTGTTAAAAATAATTGCACTAAATCTTGTCAAAATTCGAAAAAAAATTGCACAAATCTCTATCTTATAATTTTCTTAGGTATACAAATTATTTCATAGTGCAGATATAAGCGGAGTGTAAATTTATCCCTTGAATCCCTAGCAAATGAAGCGCTTAAATATTAAATGTTCTCCTCCGGCATTGAAGGGTTAACAAATGCGATGCTGCATAATTTAGTCTGCAATTGTCTAAAGTGTAATTTACGCGTGAATGCTCGTGGTGTAACGAAATATGCCCGGAATTCCAATAAAATAAGAAGTAGACTCAACTGAAGAATTTAGTACAACACTGATTTACTATATTTTCTTAAATTTAAGAAAATTAAACTATGTAACCTTAAGATTAATTTTTGTCTCACAGCTGCATTAAATTTATAAATTTTAGGTAAAAAATAAAGATAGATAAAATTTATAATGTGTCACATACTTGCTACATAAAAAAGAACTTGATATATTGCGACAAACTTATTGTTAGTTTCAAATATATATCTGTTGTATGTAGTTATTGAAATGGTTGTATGTATATATATTCTTCGCGATAAATTCACGTGACATATACTAGGTACATACTTTTCAAAAGGACATAATAGCATTCATGTCACATTTGGCTGCAATACAAGAAGTATATAATATATTATCCATGATGATAACGCACTTATTTTCTAGCGTCCTTTAACTGTACGCGATAATAGATAGGCACTATAGGCAGTAAGTAAAATATTCTACCAGTGTATTTATTTATAATATTTATATATAGTACTGTATATTTTACTTCAATTTTTGTAACAAAAACTGGCACATGCCAAAAAGTATCAGTTTGTTTAGCAATTTTTTGACAATTATTCTCTTTCAAAAAAGATACGCAATTTACAAAAATATGTATAATAAAAATTAATACTGCAGTTTCCATAGAAATACTTGCCATATTTTTGCTGTGTATTCCTTCAAACTTAATATTTCCATAAAAATGGATCACATTAGTTTGTACTGTTTACAGCAAAGGTTCTTAAAGTTATAAGGAAACAAATAAAGTCACCAAAATTTGCTGAAGGTTTGAAAGCAGAATCGGTATAAATTTTTGTCAATAAAAATGAGAAAAGTCAACCACTCACTCGACAATATTCTTATCGTAATATTTCCATAATCCGATCCGATGAGAAGCGGGTCATTCGAATCGATGCGGGATTGATGGTTCGATGCCGCATCGATTCAGCTCACACGAATATTTCACGAAAGCCCCCGGAATTCCGCCGCAGAGGAAAAAGATCGCGTCGAGTAAAAGGGGAGGAAATAATGTTGAAAATTCATCGTTCCACTTATACTTCCGGGATTCAGTAATACCTCCTCGCATTTTTGACGCGTTCGCCACTCGCTATGGAAGTAATTCTTCCAGGTTATCTCATCTACGAACAGCAGTAGCGGATGCAGAAAGATTTGTCAGGGAGACGTGACACTTGAATCACAAATCCTGTTTCTATTCTATTCGGCACATATTCTAAATTCACTTACATGCGTATAAAAATTTATTAACTTTACACTTATTTTATAAACGTTTTTAAATTCAAAACTAAATGTTATTATTTATATACATATAAAATAACTAAATTAAAAAATTTGGAATTAAATTTTTATTAATAGAAGTTTTCCGACTCTACTTTTAAAGTGAGATTTTGTGAATTTCAATGGCTTCAATTATTTCCTTATCATTATAATATCAAGAAATGTTTTGCTACAAATGTAACTTACATTTTTAAAAACAATAGGAATAAAAACATTACAACCAGAGATAAAAATACGTGATAAAAACTAAACATATTTATGGAAATAATCATAGAAAATATGATGCTTGAATAGGATTAGAGATAAATTTATTTACATTCTAAAAAGAGAAAAATAACCTATTCATTTCTTATAAAAGTTAAAAAAACTAAAAGAGTGAAACGTAATATTTTACTTCCATGATGTTTTCGGCGTAAATTATTTTCCACCCTTGTTTTAACTTTTTCTGCCTTTGCGCGCAAACACTATGGTAAGGTCTGATAGAAGGGCCGCAAACTCAAAGAGACAAGAACAGACTTTATATCACGATAACGTACGTGTCTTTGTTCGTCTTGAGATAATTACGCGCCAGTGAACAAACGAAAGAAACGGCGAGAGGTAATGCCCTAGCTGCTGTTTCCTCATTCCTACATCCATCACTGAAAACGACCGCGAGTCCAATCCGTCCATTTCTTCTCCTCCCACCGAAGCACCCTCTGCGACTCTTCTCGCGGCTCCATCCTTTCCCCGTGAACGCCCCGCCGCAAGTGAGAATTGAATTGGCAGCGATTCAAAGTGCGGCAGGAACACCCAGAAGGGGTTGACGAAAAGGATTGAATCGACACAGTATACATAGACGCAGTATAGATCGACATATCCTGTCGTTGTTAGACATTAATTGCGCAATGCACATGTTTCTTTGAACATATAATTTATTTATAATATCGATAATTAACATAATATCCAGGATACTTTTTTTTATTAAAAAACGAAATAAACAGAAAATGTGTAATAAAAGCAAATGCATGTATGAAGTTAGAACCTCAACATTAAAAGAACTACGGAATTTTAATGTTAAAGTGCTTCACACACGCAAAATTCGGATAGTGAAAAATGTTTTTTTATAAAGTATTCACACTTTTCCAATAACGCAATTTCACTGTAAATCCAAGTGTGTTATTTTAACACGTATACCGTGTAAAAATGACACATTTTGCTGAAGCTCTTTTTACATGTTTCTTTATGTGTTCAATTAACACGGTTAATCGTATTAAATTAAAAGTTACCACATATAATCGTGTTAAATGACGTAATTTAAAATGAAAGGACTGTGTAAAAACAGCTTCAGCTAAAATAAAACACTTGGATTTGCAGTGTTTATCTCAATTATTTCCTTCAAAATCTCCAACTATTAAATCTATAAAAGATCAAACTTGAATATACGTTTCGTAAAAAAAGATGACCATGTCGTTTTTGTTATCTGCCACTATAATCAATCCGTCAATCATTCAAATTTACGTTCCATCTATACTGTTGTAATATCTAATATCTCAAAAACTTATGGGGTGATTTATGAGCCGAGAAAGGATGAAAATCTTAATTTTTGTACGAATTTGGCTATTACATCGCGTACATTCGATGGAAAATGATAAAAAAGAGAAAGAGTCCAAATATTTGAACGCAATAATAGGAGAAGGGATACTCGATATACACTCTTCGAGATATAACATTCGCGTTATTGATTGGGGATTATATCTATTCTGTAGTTTTCTCTCGGCTAGGCAAACAATTTCAAAACAATACTGTACTTGTGAACCGGTTAGTGACACATATTTGGACAATCGTCTGAGTGAAGGTAAGCTATTTCCGTCATTTCATCCCCCCGCCCCCCTGATTCATTAGTTACACGTTAGTGCGATACCGGATATTATATAATGCAATGAATAAAATATATATAACAAATAGTAATTATAATTTACTTGGTAGTTATAACTTGCATATGGAGATGGTTTTATTTTGTTTTTAATCTTATTTTTTTTTAATGCGTTTATGTATGCATGAATAATATTTACGTAAATTATAAATAAAAATTTAAAAGCATTTACCATATTCGAAAGAAGTAACTATAAATGTGGTAATTAAATGGTCAATATATTAAAATGTTTTCGGATTCGCGCAATGCTTAACTTATAAGTTAGTTTTAAAGAAATATATAATTATATATTATCTAATATCAAGTTCAAATGAAGTAGAAATAGAAGGCAAAATTTACTAAAAAATGCATATTAAATAAATCGCGCAAAAACGCATATTTTAATTCATTCTTTCTTACTGACTGGTAAGAATTCAGAAACAAAATTTATTTTGAACAAATACCCTTCCATGCTATTATTAACCCTAAGAAATACGTCTTTATATACGTTATAATTTATTTGTTGTCTCAAATGAAATAAAATACAGTTCGATTAATTGGCAATTCAGAGTCGTTAACATTTGCGTCATTATCGAAACATTAATTATTGCGGTGTCGAAGTGGTCAGTAGTTCAGCGATAATTTGACCCAGCGGCTGAATTTCACCTGTCCGCGGATAAATTAGTAACAAAAACATCTTGCCGTAACGTCATGCGTCGGTTTACAATCGACTAATTGATCGACGCGCTCAAAAGAACGTATAGCATTAAATCGACGAGCGAACAGGAAATGAGGCATCGATCGTTACACATACCTACATATAAGACACGTATGTGCTGCTAATGTGTTACGCAATTATTACGAGCGTAATTGCAAAGGATCAATCGCGTACGAATGAGAATTTAGACCGACTGATAATATCTGACTAATAGCTGCGTGTGTATATGTAAAATAATACAAAGAAAGTTAGAGCAACCACGGACATCAAATCCGCACATACACACACACATACGGACATATTTTTAAAATGCAATTTTTCGATGTTTTAGAACATTCTGAATACATTGGCAGCTGCAACTAAAAAAAAAATTTTTCACGAAAACAAAGCTTCCTCTATGAGGAAGCAAAAATCGAATGTTATTTTAAAATAAATGTCTTTTCTATACGGGAAAGATTTCTGCTTATAATTCTGCGTCTCTAACTAATAAATTCCAATCTTAAAAAAATCCTGCCATGGTCAATAATTGTTTTAAAAAAATTCTGCTTCTTTCTTTATAAAAATCTCCGCTCACCCCGTACCCGTAATTATATGGATCCCAGAGTAATAATTAATGAATGAAATAACTCACCACCTCACTTCCCTTTGATATAATTGACTTGACATCAACACTTACCTGCAATAAAAAGAAAACATATAACATTAATAACATATAACATTAATAAAAGACATCAATAAAATTTTACTTTATTTATTCTATATATCGCACTCGTATTATTTAATTTCCGCATTTATCGTAACAGATGCTCGGCGTCGACGCTATAAATCTGAAAACAATAAATCCAAAGCGCAACAAATACTATGTGGAGCTCAAGTGTAAAACGGTACCCGGATTTTCGAAGAAAAATAAATGGCAGGCGTTGTCTCAAGAAGAAAATCCCCTCAAGAGAAACGTTATCCACTATTGCGAAAATAAAGCTCGCGCGATCGTCGTTGCCAAACCGGTAGTCGAATTTCACGAATACGGCACAGGCGACTAAGCGACAAATCCGCATTCCTGACCGAATTCACAAACCGTTCAAGATACAGATCTGCGCGTGCAAGAAAAAGTAAATGTAAAGTTAATATTTTCAATCTAATTTTTAAGTATGGTATAGCTTCAGATATTGTACATTTTGAAAGCCGATTTAAGTTTACTTGACTTTCACCTGTCTCGAATATTGACTAATTTTAATACGCCTAGCTTAATTATTTGCAAGAGGTTATCGCGTGCGTGCATGAACTATCTAGTAATTAAAAATTTAATTATATTGACAGTTCTTGATGTCATTAATTCAATAGAACCGGAAGAGTCCCAGTAAAATCGTGGAAACTAAGCACAACTGAAACTCAGCTTTAACGTAGCTAATTGCAAAGGCCGGACTTCTGAAATCACGAACACATTTTCTACGTGCACTGTGTGCTTCATCTCGTTTCATTTGCTATTCATAAGAGCTTCATGCCCAAGGCTCTCACAAATACAAATACCGAGCATAATACTAAGCCTTGCTCTCTATTTATTCTAGACCGTCCTGCAAGCTATGTGACACCTCAGCATCCCCTATTATCTTTGTTTTCTTTGTTATTCTTTCGAAAGCTGCATTCTGTATATATATAGCTTTTGATTTAACAGCTGCAATATTTTTGCACCTCAAAATACAATTATTATATCTTTATAATATTATAAGAATATTACATCTCGATACTTAACAGTAAATATAAATACGGGATAGAATTGTTTAAAAATGGAAAATCTTATATAGATGCACGTTTGTTGAAATGAAAAATAGCAATTGATTTGTCTCACAGAAAAGATTTTTTTTCTATTTCCTTGAATCATGTCATCAGAATTTATTGGAGGAATATACGCATAATGTACCTAACTATCATTGTAAAATTCCGGATCACATATTTCAGGAATAATAAAATAAAAATTGAAAAAATAACATATGTATAAATTCAAAAAGTAAAGAGTTCTTGATAAGAATATGCATGTTAAATATTTAATGACATATGCATACAATATAATCACATATATATATAATATGTATTATATATATACAATTAATATGTATAATATGTATAATATATATAATATGTATTATATATATATAATATGTATTATATATATATATATAATATGTATTATATATATACACTACTCAACAAAATTAAAGGATTACTTAAAATCAGCGCTAAAAAGGACCAAATTCAAAGTTACGTATCTTTGTGAAAAATGATCGAAGAGCGATGTTTAAAAAAGCGTTTTAAAGCTTCAACCCTCAGCTTTCGAATGCTTCAAGGCTCGTTTCGATGATGCTAATACCGGCGGCACAATATAGTTTTTCAGAAAAAAGACCTTAAAATGCACTACTCACTTCAAATCGTCATAATTCTGCAGTGAAAAAAAATCGTAGCGTAATGATTAAAAAAGCATTTTAAAGGAAAACCGTTAAATTTTACGATACAATCAATAAAATTTGGAGAATAAATTTTGTTCTCCCCGTACACGCCATCAGTTGTAGTTTATTCTTCAATTTTGCAAGGTTTATTTTAAATAAGCGTTGCTTGTAGTAAAATCTTCGCAGAGAAACGAGCCTTGAAGCATTCAAAAGCTGAGGGTTCAAGCTTTAAAACGTTTTTTTAACCATCGCTCTGCGATAATTTTTCACAAAGATACGTAACTTTGAATTTGGTCCTTTTTAAAGCTGATTTTAAGTGATCCTTTAATTTTGTTGAGCAGTGTAATATGTCTACATATAGAATAGCATATTCTAAATTTATCTAATTTAAAGTTAATTTTTTCTTTATACAAAACTTTAATAATATACATATTTATATAATTTAGTTTTAAAAAATAAAAAATATAAGATATTGTGTGGAAAATTGAATTCAATGCGATAACTCTTCTCAGCATCTTTGTTGGAAAAAAGATCGACTTCAGATTTATCAAGAAACTTGCCATTAACCGTAGATAAGACGTAATGGTAGAACACTCCGTACAAACAATATTGATTACATGACAATTTAGACGAGTATTTCGTTCAGGGTGCAATCGAGTTTCTAAACGCTATTTAAGATGAGCAGCGAAGCTTCCAGGTAGCGACTTAATTGACGGCTAATTAGGCGGAACTTTCATGGGCCATTAAACGGCGCTCACGAGCGACGTGTACTTCCACGTGCGATTCCCATGGACATTTGTAACATATTAGATTGTCCATGTTTTGTGAACAGAGATGCCGGCAGTTCCCATAGTGAGAAATATCTACGCTAATGACGGACGGGTTAACATATAACTATCCAAACTAATTGACTATCAAATCTACAAGCTACAGAATCTCTTGGTACTCCATATGGATATATGCAGTTTCAGGAAACCGCAAACTGAGAATTGCCTTTGCGGTGACCACCGAGTATGAATGTAATTAACAATGAAATTGCATATCGATCGCAATTATAATATTTGCGATTAATATGCAGTTACCTACACACTTACTAATAAACAACTTTGATACGTAAGCTAAAAAAAAAAAAACAGATAAATGCCTATTTGCTTTTTAAATGTAATTAAAATATTAAAAAACCAATTAAAATTAATTTAATCAAATATACATCAATTCTTTCGTATTAATTTTTAATTAATTACGAGTAAGTTTATACATATAAATATATTATCTTACATTAAGTATATATATATTCTTTGTATTTTAAGATACCATATTTAATAATCTGCAATAACTTTAAAAATTATAATCATCATGAAGTTTTCAGTTCGAAGACTGGTTGGACGCGTATCTCCTTTCATCTGTCCTGAGCTAACCTACGCATTTCTTTGAAAGTAGAGCATCCTACATCTTTTTTACTATTTGTGAACAATAATCTAATCTGAGTCTCCACCTCTCTTTATATTTCTATCTCCTTAAAAATTATATTATCGATGAAAGTGTGATCTAAACCTTAAACATATATAAAAGATTAAGCTGCTAGACAATATATTTCTCCCAAAAAATATTACAATTATTTTGTTATATTAATATCTATAATGCAATGGAAAACGTATAATACATATAATTTCACTCTCACTGTTAAAGTTCATGTTTTCTCGATCGTAAACCACTCGCAAGCCCAACTCCAGCAATCAAACCGATAAAAAGAATTATGCATCCAAAAAGCATTAATAAAAGATGATCATATCTTACCCCCCGCAATGCGATTGCGCCCTCTTCCCGGTTTTAGCACGATTCTAAGATATCTCCGACGCGATCAGAGTTATCCGCGTCCGCCGACGACGGTCCAGGGTCCGGGTCGGGTGCGCGAGATAGCTCGCTATTCATCGGTTTTCATAGCCCCGCGCGCACGGGACGGGACACCCCCGTGAATACTGCTCCTCTCGGGTCGCGCACAACGAGAACGCGTAGATTCCGTTTATTAGAACTTTGTAAAGGCCGCTGCCGTAGCCTCGTCGTCTCATCAACGCGTGACGTGATAAACGAGCGCAGCCACTACGGTGAAAGCCCCCCCTCCGACATCGTCGTCGCTCTCGGGGCTTCTCGCATCACGAGCGAGAGAAGCGGAGATCCCGTGAAACTTCAGGAACATAAAGCACGCCAGGAACAGTACAATTTCCGCCCGCGCGCTTCTCGGCCCCGCGCGCTTTTCAGGAGGAAACGCCGCGCCACCGATGATGGTCACGACGAAGGAACTCGGCGCAAAAAGCGGATGAAAAAGGCGCCGGAACGCTTCCGCCTGATGTTACGGTAATCATAACTATAATGCGAAAGTGCGTATCGTATTCCTGGACTAAGAAGCGTGCAAATATACAAACGCGGAAGCATAATTGTATTTACAAAAGTTTTCATTAATTGCCGAAAACACATGACATGAATTGCTTAAGTAAAATTTTAATGATTTTTTGTTACAAAGTAAACGTTGTACTACTAATCTCTGAGTAATCGTATATGTAAAAACTTTAGTTCAACTCTCTTTCTTTCTCTATCTCTCCGTCGGTTTATTTTGTAATTTGTAGAGTTTGCGTTCTTAATTACAATTTTACAAATAAAAATAAAAATTATTTATTTCAAATATATTCTTTTATTTTTTAGATAATTGCTTTTTGTAACATTAAGATAATGTCAAAAATATTATATTATATCGAAATATTATTGTCCATCAAATTGTTTAAAAATGGAAAATCTTATAGATGAACGTTTAAAATGAAAAATAGAAATTGATTTATATCTGGCAGAACATACTTTTTCCTATTTCCTTGAATCATGCCATCAAAATTTATTGCCTGAAGAATATACGCGTAATGTAACTATCATTGTAAAATGCCTGATCAAATATTTCAGGAATAATAAAATAAAAATTGAAAAAATAACATATGTACAAATTTAAAAAGTGAAGAGTTTGTTGATAAGAATATGCATGTTAAATATTTAATGATGTATGTATACAATACAATGACATATACACATATAATATGTGATTATATGTAGGATACATAATATATATAATAGCTGCATATCCTATATATTTATTTAATTTAAAGTTTATTTTTTCTTTATATAAAACTTTAATAATATATTTATATAATCCTCGATATAATCATCACTTCATGAAAATATCATTATGCTTTAATAAAAATAGTATTTCCATAAAAATATTGAAATATTTGCTACATATATATTTCAATTATTCGCAAATTTAAAATACCTATATTCGAGAATTATTGAATATTTTTCAACAAATCTGGAATAAATTTTTCTTTGACAAAAAAGTTTCCGAAAAAATTTTTTATTGTTTTAAATAAAATTTTTATGATTTGACCAAAACTTTAAACTTCCATACATTAAAACATGACAATTAAACTTTAAATTAAATTTTTCTAAAAATAAGAAAACGGTTAGAATTGTTAAACTAATGCAGGAAAATATCATAAAAAATATCTTTGAATTTCACTCGCGACACGACATTTCATGAAAAGGAATAATTTCTGTCGTTAGAAGAATAAACTTATTCCGAATTATTATATAAATATTCCTAAAATTATTAAAACAAAATGTGTTATTTATATTTTGATGAAACCATGCGTTATTAAAAACATTCAACCGGATATAAGAAAATATCAACTATATCGATCAATAACAAAATGGACTATCATTTCTAAACATTGTTCCTAAGTATTAATTCCCCAAAAGCTGTATTTACAAAGATATGGCAAAAATAGCATAAAGCGCTCAAATTCAATATTTCTATGTTTATAGTAATCAATATTATTTTCTGACCATCAAATTACATATTCAAGGTAAAAACAGACAGAACAATCAGGAACAACCGTCAATTTTGCCGGAACAAACGTATAAAGGGCACTTTACTCTTGGAGATAGATAAAATTTTTTGTCTTTTTCGACCGATAACGTTGCGCCAGCGGTACAAAACTATAGAACAGTAGAACCTAGGCCGAGAACAACCAGGAACAACCGTCAATTTCGCCGGAACAAACGTATAAAGGGCACTTTACTCTTGGAGATAGAGAAATTTTTTGTCTTTTTCGACCGATAACGTTGTGCCAGCGGTACCAAACTGCCGAACAATAGAACCTAGGCCGAGAACAACCAGGAACAACCGTCAATTTCGCCGGAACAAACGTATAAAGGGCACTTTACTCTTGAAGATAGAGAAATTTTTTGTTTTTTTCGACCGATAACGTTGCGCCAGCGGTACAAACTATAGAACAGTAGAACCTAGGCCGAGAACAACCAGGAACAACCGTCAATTTCGCCGGAACAAACGTATAAAGGGCACTTTACTCTTGAAGATAGAGAAATTTTTTGTTTTTTTCGACCGATAACGTTGCGCCAGCGGTACAAAACTATAGAACAGTAGAACCTAGGCCGAGAACAACCAGGAACAACCGTCAATTTCGCCGGAACAAACGTATAAAGGGCACTTTACTCTTGAAGATAGAGAAATTTTTTGTTTTTTTCGACCGATAACGTTGCGCCAGCGGTACAAATTATAGAACAGTAGAACCTAGGCCGAGAACAACCAGGAACAATCGTCAATTTCGCCGGAACAAACGTATAAAGGGCACTTTACTCTTGGAGATAGAGAAATTTTTTGTCTTTTTCGACCGATAACGTTGTGCCAGCGGTACCAAACTGCCGAACAATAGAACCTAGGCCGAGAACAACCAGGAACAACCGTCAATTTCGCCGGAACAAACGTATAAAGGGCACTTTACTCTTGAAGATAGAGAAATTTTTTGTTTTTTTCGACCGATAACGTTGCGCCAGCGGTACAAAATTATAGAACAGTAGAACCTAGGCCGAGAACAACCAGGAACAACCGTCAATTTCGCCGGAACAAACGTATAAAGGGCACTTTACTCTTGGAGATAGAGAAATTTTTTGTCTTTTTCGACCGATAACGTTGTGCCAGCGGTACCAAACTGCCGAACAATAGAACCTAGGCCGAGAACAACCAGGAACAACCGTCAATTTCGCCGGAACAAACGTATAAAGGGCACTTTACTCATGAAGATAGAGAAATTTTTTGTTTTTTTCGACCGATAACGTTGCGCCAGCGGTACAAAACTATAGAACAGTAGAACCTAGGCCGAGAACAACCAGGAACAACCGTCAATTTCGCCGGAACAAACGTATAAAGGGTACTTTACTCTTGGAGATAGATAAAATTTTTTGTCTTTTTCGACCGATAACGTTGCGCCAGCGGTACCAAACTGCCGAACAATAGAACATAGGCCGAGAACAACCAGGAACAACCGTCAATTTCGCCGGAACAAACGTATGAAGGGCACTTTACTCTTGGAGATAGAGAAAATTTTTTAGAGTGCCCTTCAGTACGTTTGTTCCAGCGAAATTGACGGTTGTTCCTGGTTGTTCTCCGCCTAGGTTCCATTTTTCTGCAGTTTGGTACCGCTGGCACAACGTTATCGGTCGAAAAGAACAAAAAAATTTCTCTATCTCCAAGAGTAAAGTGCCCTTTATACGTTTGTACCGGTGAAATTGACGGTTGTTCCTGGTTGTTCTCGGCCTAAGTTCTACTGTTCTATAGTTTGGTACCCCTGGCTCAACGTTATCGGTCGAAAAAAACAAAAAATTTCTCTATCTCCAAGAGTTAAGTGCCCTTTATACGTTTGTTCTCTTTGTCATTTCGCGACAATTCATAAACAATCCGGCTGTTTTCCTGTTGGAAACCGGCGGCAAATTGTATCATTTGCGGTAATTCTATTCGCAGTCAATAATTTACCACCAACAGGTGACCTATTAATAGTTTATGTCTCTTTAATTATTAGCTCGTGTACATATATCACTAAAACGTTATAAACGAACAGATAATTTACCGTTCGATAATTGTCCTGCAATCGAACGAAAATGGCTTCGTTTTAACTAGAAGAGATGTTGCATATAATCGAAGCTGTTAAATCAATGCGCCCAATCTCTATCACACATTCAAACAATAAACTAAAAATCTATATTCAGAAGTAAAATACGCATGTACCTATATACAATTATGGCGTGAATAGTTTTGCATAAAATATTTTGCTAATGTAATTACGCGTTACTATACATATATATGTGCTATAATTCTCTCACGTGGTCTTGGCAAAGATGAGCAGGTTGTTACAAACGCAGGTTGTTCGTTCAAGATTATGTAAAATGCAAAGAGAAGATGAACGCTCTGAAGCATTTCGTACAAAGTGCCTCAAGGGTCACGTACTTTCTTTTGCCCTGCAGATACCTCAGCAAATTTCGAGTAAATTTTTCTTTAACAAAAATTTCTTTGACGTTGACCTTTATAGCAGCTCTTCCATTTTTAATATTAACTGCCTAATAACTAACGTTTAAATTGCAATTCTGTTAAAATAGTATTCACTTAAGATTAAACAAAATATTTCGATTATCTTTCCGAATTGTCAAGTCGTCAAAATATTGTAATATTTAATCTGAACAGCTTCCAATTCAATAAGTATTAATGCTTTGACAGAAACAATAAACGTAAAAGTTATTAAGGACAACCGTTAAACTTGAGAAGAAACTAGTAATCTCAGCCCTACTTTCTCAAGACTCCAAGAAAGTAAAGGTGACTCCATAAATGCTACATCACAAAGGATATTTTACAAATTTACAATACATATCATTAAACCGTAATTTCTATATTATTAGAAATATGTTTATATTATTCTAAGTTTACATGTTATTTTATTATTAAACATAGATAAAATATTATATCTTATGTTTTATTTTCTTCTTTCTAAATCTTATGTCTACAATATAATTTCCTTTCTTCAAAACATCTTATGCAAGTATTCAGGTATGTCATAGTGAAAAATTAAAAGAGCAATATGTTATAGTTGTACATATTTTTCACGATATTCTACATATCCTTTATCCGTTATCCTTTCAAATTCTATATTTCATACAAAGCCATAATAAATGTCTCTTATTATATTGTGTAAGAGGAAAATAATTTTTACGACACTCATAACGCGATTACTCGCGGTCAAGAGAGCACAGGTGTGAATGCGTCTTAATATTCTCAACAACGCGAGCGCGGTTCACGATACCGTTCGCGCCTGCGGAGAAAGTACACCTCGAGGTAGCATCGAGGCACAAAGTTCACCGGGTTCATCGTTAACTACGTCCACGGAACGGTGAAACTTCGTAACTTACCGGCGGCGAAGTTTCACCGGCGAACTTTTCGCGTCCGAGAATCACCTTGTATATACCGGCCCGCTTGAGCCCTTTGAGCGGGCGGGCACGAGAGAGCATCGGTTTGTTCAACGGTAACTGCTGCTACCCGCCGAACGCATTCGCCATTTCGTCGGCTGAATTTCCACTGTTTGCATAGCCACATCCGTTACTTTGGTCGCGCGAAGTTAACGAATCGAACTTCCTCCTTTTATTTTTGCGAGACACGTCGCGCCCAAAGAAGAAAGAACATATTGCGCTATACAAACGCGCTTGCGAGTCTATCATTTTTTTTCTCTTTACTTCTGTAGCACATGTCTACAAGAATGGAACAAAGGCGAGAATAATTATATTTGTCGGAAACATTTATAGAACAGTTACGTAAAATATCTCGCTTGATGTACATAAATTTTGGTTAAATGCTATAAATATAAGGAAACATTAGGTCTATCTGTACGCTATTTACGAGAGATGTTATATTTAAAAAAACTATCACCAATTAAAAATTTATTAATTTTGAAATGGATTATTTTAACAATAAAACAATAAAATTTCAATAATATTTTTAGCAAATATAGAAAAATAACAAAAGTTATTAAACAATTAAGTTCAACCTACAATACTTTTATCAATAAAAATACAATTGCAGGTTATATTTTGTATTACAGAGAAATAATAATTTTCGTTCTGTAGCAATCTGCCTTTCCAAACCGACGATATATATATATACTCGTATACACATATCTATACCAGCCATGTATCAAACACAACCCCGAAAACGAATCTGTAAATTTACATTTCCCTCACTGAAATTGCATCTTTATTTTCAATCACGGGCAAAATCGGGACAACTGCCAACAGACCGCCATAACTTGCGATTTCGAGTGTTACATCGAATCGCGCGTTGCACCCATTATTCACGTTTCCATAGCGCTCCCCTTAGTGCACACAAAATTGAACCCTTTTCGCCCGACGTGTCATCATTGTGCGCGCATAAACAGTAATACCCTTTGCAACATTGGTTCATGTGCTTTCATTTAGCTTGTCAGATATGTGAAATGCATTTTTATCTACGTCCAACCGTGGAATCAATATCGGTCGCTCTCTGTCCGCAATAACGGGACGTCATACGTAACAAAATAACGAAACGGAAAATATTTTGTAGTTGATTCTTATAAAGAATAATGTACTAAAACCGGATTTATACTTAGGATTATGATCTGTTAATCTGTGTGCGAGATAAGTAAAAGAAAATTATCAATAAATAACTTATTATAGTGACTTTTTTTAGGTATATCATTTTGTCTACTCATAAATTACTTACAATATTTTTATACTTATATTTATATAATATATTACACAATATAGGTATGTGGCACTAATATGCACTTATTTACCATGAAAAAGTAACTTATCATTTTTTGTCAGAGACTAAATCGTATTATAAGTTAGTTATTTCATAAATATTGTATTAATTGGAATACCGTTACTTTGCGCAGAAAATAAAATGTTTTATTTTCTTTATTTCGTTTCCATTTTAAATCCATGTTAAAATCTGCCATTTTCAAGCTTAAATCATTTTTATTAGACTTTCCGAAGAACGAAATTATTCCGAAGCGCTTGCCAAAGCGTATCCATATTTTGAGAGCAGCTCCCACAATAAAATAATCATCTCGCTCAGCACTCTCGTCGTGGATTTATCCGCCAAAATTAGTGCGGTTAAAACGCGTAGCGCCGCCGTAACAATTACAGGAGCGATTACGCGAATCTCGGCTATGCAATTGGTTCCACTCATTTCCAGCGGGATGACGGTACCCGCTGGGGTGAGTTTGCCGTACATACGTAACGGAAGATAAATACGGCACTATAACTTCGCCGCACAAGCCAATTTGGCAACGAAATGTCATTAGGGAGCGACGTATGTAACGGCGTTAATTGTAATGCCGGTGCGAAAGCGGATGGTAATTCGTTATCTCGTCCTGCATATGTAAGCAAACATAAGACATCGATCGTCATGAACCGTGTATTCGCACACATAAAAGATCAATATATCTAAAGCCAAAAGTCGAATTTAATTAACTGACGCGGATGCATATTAATATCCCTTTGAGTCAAGCTAGAAATACTTATTTAAACAGATAAATACCAGTATATTTACGTCAACAAGTGACACGATATTAATATTAATATCGTGCGTTGGTTTAATAAAAAATACGGACAAAAGTACCCATTATATCTGTATCATATATAACATATAACGTGTTGTAATTCAAATTAAATTTATAGAACTTATTTTATGAAGATAGGGTAAATATATAAAATTATTTTATAAAGATAAGGTAAATATATAAAATTGTAAATTCTGGACAAAGATTTAAATTTCTTTTTATATATTTTCCTAATAAATAATGCAATAAAATTTAATGTCAAATTTAACTATGTATTTCTTATTTTTCTTATTTTACCTATTTCTTCGCGTATTCTATTTATATACATATACAAATTTATTTGCATAATTTCTAACCGCTGAATAAATGAGGGATAAACGAAAAAGATTAATCTTTTATGTTAATAAAAATAATTAAAAGAAATATTGCATCTCTTATACTACAATTTACACGATATCTCATTACAAGTTACTACGTCAATTGATAAGATTAGCGTATACTGATGAATTCATTTTTCATCCGTCCAGCATGTATTAATATTAATGCCTCACTCGTAAGAAATATAAATCACGTCGATTATTCCCGAGGATTGCTAATAAAATCAGGATCGTAACAGTAAATTGCAATATCGCACTCATTTATCTCTCTTTTTCTCAGCACGACATAAATAGAATGAAATTAAGATAATACTGCAATACTTACGTCATCTATGCTGACACGAGTCTATAATTAATATCTAATCTGGAAGTTAACGACATTTATAAAACGCCTTATTTCTAATAATTACCAAAGTGTCTTATCACAAGTATAAAGAAACTAAAATTGAGACAGATCGCATACTGTATGTTTTGTATTATTACGTGTAATAAAATTTTATTGTTATAGAAAAGATTAATACAATAAAAATAATATATCCTTAACATCACTCAGTTATATCATTAAAAAATATATTTAATATACAAAAAACACGGAAGCCTGATTATTCCAAAACAAAAGATGTACTTTTAACAATTTTACAATGTAATATGATGCAGCGATGTTTCTGTTTAGAAAGAATTATTTTTACAAATTCCAATTTCAGAGATTTATCAAAAGAATTAATAATAAAAATGGGTTGCACACATCTATAACTTCTATTTTTGAGTAATTAATACGAAACCATAACAATCCGGTATGCGAACAGCAATTTAGACAGCAATTTGAGCCAGCGCATTTGCGCTGATCTGCCATTACGGCATCCCGACGCACCAATTGTATCCCGTACTTAATCTTAATTAATCGCGGGTATTAGGGTGTACGTGAGGTTAGATCCCGATGCTGTTGTGCAGTTCATCAATGAAATGTGCCATTCCGAACCGTTTGTTCGCGGAACGGGGAATGATCGCGGAACTTCGGGTTCCGCATCCGGTCTTTCCACGGTGACTCCGGAGCACTTTGCTAGATTAAAATAAACCGATGCCATCGACGTCTTTATTCGCAGTCACCTAAAACTGTCGACCCTCCTTTGCGCCAAGATATATCTTTATGACCGCGGCGTTAGAGACTTATTCTATAGTAAATGGCATTGGTTGAACTTTGATCGTAATATATGGCGAATGCTGCATCGCATTGATATATCACTGAACGACCTATTCATACATAATTCGGACTAAAATAAATGTCGCATGGAACGATTGAATAATACAAATCAGAAATGCTACTATATCATTAATATTCTAAGTATTATTAAATTTAAGAAAGACGAGATATTCTCGTAATTTAATTTTAATTATTCACAAGATTGCGATAATTACTTTACCTATGTATAATATATATTATCAAATCCATATATACCCGAAAGAATTCGGTGTCAATAAACTATAAAGAGAAGAAAAGATAAAGAGAAAGAGACAGAGACGGAGAGAGAGAGTTTATCACAATGCACCATCATATTATCGAATCGGAATGATTATGTATAATGATTAATAGAAAAGCAGAAAATATGTTTCAAACTGTATATAATTAATTATTTTTCTAAAAATTTTATAATTAAAGTAATTACACGTTAAGTAATTCATCTTTAATACTCCTATACGTCTTTCGTGAGCTGAGTAGACCATAGAACTCCAAATAACTTTCGAAAAACGAGCGACGATTATTAATCCCGCAAATATTTGTGTGTGCAATTATGTGCAATATAATCCCAAATATTTGTGTGTACCTGCGTATCTCACGTGCGAATTCCTACATATATCTATATTGCTTATGGATTAAGCGAAATATATATGGCGGTGAAACAGACGCTATTGCCGGCGCGTAGTAGGTAGCGCGATAGTTCTCATGGGCGAATTGCTCGGATGCTTCGAGTTCCTGCAAGGCGCGCGGGCCGATACGTGGAATTCGGTTACAGCGATGCCTTAATGGCGCAGTAGGGCCTTAGTCCGAGTGTATTCTAATATACACATATAAGTGGTTAACGCATTGCCGAACTCCAAGTTGAATTTGATTCACGATGGTCCGCGCGCAAATCGACTCGCGGGGGGCAACTGATCGCACCGGCATTTCTCCACGCTCTCGCATAATGGAGATTCCATCCCCGAGATATTTCCCGCCGATAGCATTTACCTTGCTCGCCTTGCCGTGCCGTAAAAAGCATCATGGGAAAAGCGCGGAAGATTAATTCGCTTTACCGGCACGTACACGCGCCGCGAATGGAAATGCTCGTTATAAAAGTAGCGACCAGAAACGTTTCAGCGATGTTACGACCGCGACGTCTCCTTCCGAATTGCAATAAAAGTTGATTCGGTAGCTAATCAAGTTCGTTTAGTATTTGTAATAGTACTCGCGCAAATTTGCTTGCACAATATCACGTAACAAATATTTACTTCTGGATATATGATATAATTAATACATTTATTAATTAGAATACTTCTGGATATATTATCCAATTAATACAAAAGGCTACTAATTTAAAAATTTAAAAATTGAAAGACTTGGGAATATATGTCTAGGCACACTTGTGCACATACTTGATACTCTTCTTTACATGAAAATTATTTAAGTTTTTAAAAAATGATTACGCAATAAATAATATATACAAAATAAAATAATTTAAGATTATATGTATATTTTTAATTATTTTATATTAAATTGCATACGCTTGATCCTATTACTTAAAAAAGATATAATTTCTCTATACATATAATTATTTTCTTAAAAATTAAATTATAATCATGATCCAACTCATTGTCAGTTATTCTATTTTTATATTTATTTGTTTATGTTATCAGAAATAATTTAAAAATTCCAAAAATATATTTCCATTTATCTTCATTTTGCAGAATAGTCTGCATTTGCAATTGTCTTCGCCAGATATTTACATTTAATATCGGAACAATGCAGCTTAATAAATCAAATTTATCTACGAGACACCTTGTTAACAGTTTGTAGATAACAAAAAATACGTATATAAGCTCATCAGAAATCACAACTGTTTATTGTTTATTTGATAATGGCGAACTAATGCGCGTAAACGCGACGCGCATTGCGGGGACGAAAACTATGCTTTTAAGTAAGAACACTCGTTAACGAGCTCGTTAACGCGACGGAGGAGTCTAAACAAAGAGATAGAGCGAGCAGTTGAGAACATTGATAACGACATCTCGAATAAAAAGAAAAAGAGAGAACTCGCGGCTATTCTGTGCCAACGGAGCAGAAGTCGCGCGAACAGCGGAAAGTTTCAGCGGACTTATTATTAGTTAAATTAACACATGCAGAGCGTACCCGATATTTCCCTGATATTATACTTTATCCTCATGCATTTAACATCAAGGAAGTCAACTTTTTATCAATTATCGAAATAACAATTTCTCTTTTAAATTGTGAGATAAAGCTTCTCGCAACCTAAACCTTTAAAGTATAATTTAAAAACAAAACCTTATTGTCCGTTTAAATTTAAGTGTGCTTTGCGAAACTTTTTACTTCAAACGTACTCCGGATAAAGATATCGAATTTAACTTTAGAATGCAAAAATTAAATTAAACACAAACATGTTCAGCAATATTTTTATTCCTCTAGTACGTAGCCAGTAAACACAATGTCCCAATTAGGACATATGACGTCTTAAAGACGTAAGGTCTTACGTCTTTAAAACGCTACGTACTACAGGAATAAAAATATTGCTGAACATGTTTGTGTTTAATTTAATTTTTGCATTCTAAAGTCCCGATTTGAAACATGCTTGTGGTCTGGATATCTAGTTAAAAGCGAGCTTATAAAATGTTGATGTTAATTGCGGATCGTGTGGATGAAAAATTTGATGTTATTTTACGCAATTACGTTAAATTATCGGACTCAAATAACAAAGAGATTAATTCACCGGTTGATTCGCCGCAGTTGCCCCCTCGCTGACTGCTCCGAATGCCGTTTCATCCATGCCGCCAAGTACTGCGCTGTCACTCGCTCACGCGGATAGTTGTTTCGATCGAGAAATTCGACACTTCCGTCCACGCACGCGAAATTCGCGACAAAAATCGTAAATCAATGCACAAATCAACGACAAATACAAGTGAGAGAGGCGTCTAAACAAGGAATCACGTCCGCGTCTCACGTGTACTACACACACCTCCCGATAAATATATCGTAGTTCCTGGTAGTTTTTAACTTCAACTTCAGGTAAGTAAAGTTCGATACGTGTGAATGAGCTTCGTTCACGCCAACTTCACTGCCCTCGCGACGCGCAATACTCTCTCCAATCGCGGAGCTGTACATACATACTTCGAAAACCGTTTTGTTCTCGATTCATCCAAAAGTTCGCTCGACGCTCGGTCGCTTCTTGCACGATTTGGCACTCTGAACACACGATTTCCGCGCGTACAGCTCAATGAAAAACACGGAGCAATTTTTCCGAAATTCTTCGCGGTGCAGGTGCCGCGATGCGTGGAGACTGAGCAAGACTGAGGCACCACGTCAGTCAAAACAAAGTTCGCTGGCCATCGCGACTCCCACCACCACGACTATCGCAACGATATAACGTGCTATTATTCTCTGAGTCATAATTTCAAACTCCGATTAAGACTATCGTAAGATAGTATAGTTTGTTGTAAGTCGAATGAGAGTCGAATGGATGGCGTGTCGATATATCGATACAGCGAGTGTGAGACGATACAGCGAGAGCGCAACGATCGGAAGCGAGAGGGAGGGGAGAGTAGAGTTAATGGCGGACAAGCAGTGTCGTGTGCAAGCGTCGTAATAAAGAATAAAGAAAAGTTATTCGAGTGAGCATTATTGAGTCCCTTACTACCACAGTATTAATCAGAAGTGGGATAGACGTCGCGAACGTTCGGGTATTGTGGCCAAGAGTGGCGATAACGCGATATTTCGGACTGAGAACTCGTGACTGAGAATTTACGCAGCGTGGCGACGTTACGATCTGGCCGAGTGTTGAAACCTTGTGAAGGGCGAGCGGGCTCGAGTGCTGAAAACGTTCGTGAGGAAGGTATTCTGGCAGATATGTCGACCGCGAGTGATAGCCAAGGGCTTGGTTCTGGCGAAGAAACGACAGTTACGGCAATTACGGCAGTTTTCAGCAGCTGCTGCAGTTGCTGCAGGCAACGGAACGACCAACGACAACGGTCCGCGTTATTTCCGAGATGTGCACGAGGCACTTCCGAAATTTGATCCAGTGGTAGGAGACATCTCTATAGAAGATTGGATAAGGAAGATCGAAGAATTTGGTGTTCTGTACAATTGGGACGATGTAGCCATTCGTCATTACGGTTTGGTGAAATTAACCGGCGTCGCGAAGAAATGGCGGGACAGCCTTCCCGCGCAAAACTTGACCTGGCGAGAGTGGAAGGAACTACTAATCGAAGCGTTCCCATCGGACGATAGTGTCACTAAGAGACGTCTGGAGGCGCAGAATTACAAACGGAAGACCGGACAACACATGGTGGAATATTTCTATGAAAAGTTATCTCGCTGCAACAAAGCACAGATGTCAGATGCGGAGACCATCGAGTGGTTAGTGCTAGGTATAGAAAACATGAAGATTCGTGAATACATTGGTCCGTTGAGCAGATACGATAAGCCTAGTAAATTATTACCTGACTTGAAGAGTGCCGAACGATATTCCGGAACCTGAGAAACGAGGAAGTTCCGATAAGAAGGGATCATCTCAGTCGATTCGATGCTACAAATGTAAAGAAGACGGACATCATGCGAATAAATGTCCACAAGCAAAAGAAATCGTCTGCTTTAAGTGTAGTGGCAAGGGACATTACGCGAAGGATTGCAAGGGCGAGGAGCGTACGAAGAAATCAGGAACAAGCGATACTACAACGACCACGAAGGCGAGTACAAGTGCAACCACGAGCAAGACAGTGATGCAGATTACAGGATCGCAGACACATGTGAAATACTTCAAGGATGCATATCTTAACGACAAATATTTGAAGAGTTACGTCGATCTGGGGAGCAGTTGCGTGGCGTTACGAGACGATATTGCCGAGAAGGAAGGATTTACGTATCTGGAAGGAGATTTCGAACCGCTGATAGGTTATGGTAACGGAGAGGTGAAACCGAAAGGTTTATTCACAGCGAACTTGACGATTGATGGTGTCACAGTGAAGGTTAAGGTTCATGTCGTACCGAAGGAGAGTCAAACCATTCCTCTGATTGTTGGTCACCCATATACGGAGGCGAGTAATGTGATAATGGTAAGCAAACCAGGCGAGCTGAGGATTGGCACCGACGAAGCTGATCTTTTGCGAATAGAACCAGAAACGAAAAGCAAGACCGTTTTGTGGGCGTCTGAAGAAACAGTGATACCGAATAATTTCTTGGGACATGTCATGGTTCGAGGAGACTTGCAAGGATGTGACGTCAGTGTCGAAGGAAGAATGCAGGCGGATGGACAACTAATTCCAAGATGTCTGATAAGTGCCGATGAAGAGGGAAGATCGATATTGCCTGTGTTAAATGTGACGGGTAAAGATCTCAAGATCAAAGAAGGCGCAACGATCACGAGAGGCGACATCTCAACTCCGCACACCGAAACACCAAGACGACAAGAGGTCAACACGAAAGAAATAAAGCCCGAGGAGATAGACACCGACGCGCCAAAGGAAGAGATTCCTGAAATTCTCAACGTACTTAACCAATATAAGGACTTAGTTGCGCGAAACATGCGACAGATTGGATGCACGGATAAAGCTGAAATGAAGATTGAGTTGGAGAAGACTACACCTGTGCATTATAGGCCGTACCGAGTATCTCAAATGGAGCGAGAGCAAGTTCAGCGTATGGTCAACGACTTGAAGGAAGCGGATATCATCGAGGACAGCAACTCACCGTTCGCGAGTCCAGTGATACTTGTTCGGAAGAAAACTGGCGACATACGTATGTGTATCGATTACCGAGGGGTAAATAGACAGACTGTCAAACGACCATTTCCAATGCCGAGGGTAGATGATCAGCTAGACCAATTACATGGTATGCAATATTTTACGACATTAGATTTGAGTAGCGGGTATTATCAAGTTCCAATGTCGAGAGATTCGAAACATATTACCGCGTTTAGTACGACCGATGGTCACTATCAGTTTAAACGTATGCCTTTTGGCTTATGTAACGCACCGTCAGAATTTCAGCGATTGATGTGGGAAATTCTTCAACGTCTTAATTATAAAACCGCGATGGCATATTTAGATGATATAATAATTCCGTCTAAGACTATTAAAGAGGGGCTTGAAAAATTAAAACTCGTACTTGAAGCGCTTAGAGAAGCAGGCTTAACTTTAAATCTTGCGAAATGTAGTTTTTTAAAGAAAAGAATTGATTATTTGGGATTCGAGATTACAGCTAACGGTATAGCGCCGGGAAAGAGAAAGGTGGAAGCAATTCGAAAGTTTGAAACCCCAAAAAACGTAAAAGATGTTCGTAGCTTCGTAGGTCTCGCGAGCTATTTTCGTAGATTCGTGAAAAATTTTGCGTTGATTGTTCGAGCGTTAACCGAATTATTGAAAAAGGATAGTAAATTTGAATGGGGGTCTAAACAGCAAGAAGCGTTTGAGGAAATTAAAATTAAGTTGACTGAAGGTCCGATATTGAGTGTGTACAGCCCTAGTGCAGAGACTGAAGTGCACACAGACGCGTGTTCATTAGGATTAGGAGGCGTTTTATTACAGAGACAAGAAGACGGGAAATTACATCCAGTATCATATTATAGCCGAAAAACGACGCGTGAGGAATCTAAATATCATTCATATGAGCTAGAAGCGTTAGCGATTGTGTGTACCTTGGAACGATTTCGAGTATATTTAATTGGTATTAGATTCACGATTAAAACGGATTGTAACAGTCTAAAATTGTTAGCGTCGAAACGAGATTTGAAACCACGAATAGGACGTTGGTTTGTTCGATTGTCTGAGTTTGATTACGTCATCGAATATCATAAAGGTGAACAGAATTCCGTAGCGGACGCATTGAGCCGAAACCCTGTGGGAGATGCGGTAGAAACAGAAGTTGAAGGGTTACCTGTATTAAGCATTAAAATAAATACCGATTGGGTGGCGGCGATGCAACGAACGAGTCCGGAAATTTTAGAAGTACGTGGAAGATTAGAAGCGGGAGATGCGGAAACACATCAAAAGTTCACAATGTATAAAGCGAGAGTCTACCGAATTACAAAAGGTAGGTGGCGATTATATGTACCAGATGAATTGCGATACGATTTAGTTTCAGAGGCTCATAAATCACTTTGCCATATGGGAATTGATAAAACACTAGCGGCAGTGAAAGAAACGTATTACTTTCCGAAAATGAGAGAGTTTGTGACGAAGTACGTCGGACGTTGTATTAATTGTATTTATTATAAGACACCAACAGGAAAGCCAGTAGGGTATTTACATCCGTGCGATAAGGGAAGCCGATCATTTGAGGTCATTCATATAGACCATCTTGGACCGTTTATATGTACTGAGAATGGGAATAACTATGTAATTGCGGCGGTAGACGGATTTAGTAAGTATTGCGTATTGAAAGCTGCACACAGCGCAGGAACTCAAGAAGCGATCGAGTTTGTTCGAGAGTTTGTAACTACGTATGGTCGACCCACAAAAATTATTACTGATAGGGGCGTAGCATTCACGTCCCACGACTTCGAATTACTTTGTAAAGATTTAAATGTTCAACATGTAAAAGTAGCTTCAGCAACACCGCGTGCAAATGGTCAGGTTGAGCGAATAAATAAAATAATTACTACTAGTCTTGCGACAACAGCAAACGAGGAAGGAGACGATTGGGATAAGCGATTGTTAGATGTACAGTGGGCGATGAATAATACCGAGCATCGAGTAACAAAACGTACTCCTTTTGAAATAGTATACCGTCATAAAAGTAGGGGCGTTAGCGATAATCCTTTGACGGCCGAGATTATACAATTAAACGAAGAGCTAAACTTACAAGAAGAAAAGGAACCGGTAGAGAATTTACTCGAGAAAAACCGCGAAGTTCAAAAGAAACAATTCGATAAAGGCCGACGAGAGGCACCCGAGTTTAAAGAGGGCGATTTAGTAATGATTAGAAGCGAAGCACCGGCTACAGGTAGAAGCAGAAAATTAGAGCCAAAATATCGAGGACCTTACGAGATTGTCAAATCTTTAGATAGAGATCGGTATTTGATTCAGGATATTGAAGGTGAACAACAGTCCTCACGATTATATAAAGGAATCATTGCAGCTGATCGATTAAAAGTCCTACCGAAGTAAATGTATACTCCAAAGATTAAAATTAGTTTGCGTTATAATACTTAAGTTTCTATAGAATTAGTTGCGTTTAAAATGTTAAATTGCGTTCAGAGTGTTAAGTTCTTAAATTTAAGATATACATGTTCAAGTTCCTAAAGTTAAAGTATTTGTGTTCAAATTACCAAAGATAAATATGTACGTTTAAGTTCTAAAGGTTGTAATATTATTTATGTTATGTTCCGAAATGTTTAATACACAAGATGAGTTGTTTTATACGCGTGACGAGGACGTCACTAAAGCAGAATGGCCGAAACTGTTGTAAGTCGAATGAGAGTCGAATGGATGGCGTGTCGATATATCGATACAGCGAGTGTGAGACGATACAGCGAGAGCGCAACGATCGGAAGCGAGAGGGAGGGGAGAGTAGAGTTAATGGCGGACAAGCAGTGTCGTGTGCAAGCGTCGTAATAAAGAATAAAGAAAAGTTATTCGAGTGAGCATTATTGAGTCCCTTACTACCACAAGTTATTAATGGATTTACGCGACAGCAACCTCATCGCGTTTGTAACGATCAGAGATGTCCCTTTCCCACCGTGAACTCGGTAAGGAGCAACGAATGATCTACATTCTACCCCACACAACACGCATGTCTTAATGACGTTGTAACGACGTCTTAAAAGAGACGTCTCTATGACTTTGTTAGAAATACGTCTATATTACGTCTTAGAAAAAACGTCTTTTAGACTTTGTTAGCAATACGTCTGTATGACGTCTTAGAAAAAATAGCTTTAAGGTGGTTCATGCAGTACTTGCAAGTCAAATAGGCAACTATTTTTATTAGTGATAAATAAGTGTGATTTTTGTCCGTAAAAATCAGCATATAATTAGATTTATTATTTATGACATCTTTAATGTTATACGACCTCTACGTAATTAAAATATTGAGACAAAAGTCACTTCTTTTACTAGAGTTATGAGCATGGTCGGTATACACGATCAGTCAGCAGCACGCGTGGTAAGCAGTCTTTGTCGCCGCGATCTATATAACCTTTACGTAAAATTGTCAAATATGAGCGAGCAGCCTCGACGTAAGGGAAGTTTCGAGACAAACGTGCACAAACGTGGTAAACGTTGAAAGTTTTGAGATAAATATGCGCCTTACGCATCAGCTGACACGTGCGACGTTGTGAAGCTGCCGCTAGTGCCGCTCGAGTCCAGCCATCAGTTCCGTGTTGTCGATTTAGTCAATCGAAAATTACGTTTTATTATTATATGGATCGGTCAATGAACTCGGGCTTTCGTCCAGTATCTTACAAAATGTTTATTGCATCGTTTCGTCAGTTTTTGGTTCGTTCAAGTACATTTGAAGTATTGCAATTTTTGCAGCATAAGCGCTTTTGCCTCGTTTTTTGCATAGGGTCTACCCCCACCGCGTAAAATTGGCAAAGTTTACGGACATATATCTCCGGAACCAATCGGTTAAAAAATCCGAAATTTTACAGACACACTCTAGGAACGTTACCCTTTCATTTCATATCACATTTTCCGGGCTAACTACATATGACCTAAATGCATGAACCACCTTAAGACTTTGCTAGAACGGCGTATTTTCGATCGCATCATCCGACCGATAGATGGCTTTTGATGAGATCCGTTTCTCGTAAGAAAAATACGATAAGCGATGTTATATAAGTACGGCACAATTTGTATCAGTTATATCGTGGAGTCTATACTCTCTTATAATACAGTGGCATGTACATATATACTTTTAGATTAATATATAATAGTATATTAATTGCTACAAGTACAACGCTAGCTCTTCTTTCGTATTTTTCTTAATTATACTATATAGCCAGACAACATGCATGTCTATAAAAAAAGTTTAAAAAACGTCTTAAATGATTATAAAAAAGTCTAAAAAACGTCTTAAAATAATGTCTAATCTACATCCTAATGCATTGTATTAAAGACGTCGTACATAGTGACATAAGACGTCCCAAGGACGTTTAAACTACGTCTTTCTGAAATCTTTTTAAGACGTCTAGGAATTTTTATGACGTCGTTTAGACGTCTTTATGACGTCAATATGTTATCTGGGACATATATAATTATCTAACGTCATCTCGTACCTTAATTAATCTGAAAAAATCTACTCGATGTAACAGATGCTCGATTGCTTGCTGTTCGATTCGGCACTCCCGACGCCCATTCGCGTCGAAAAATACAGAGCGATTACGCCAAGACCTCTCGAGCTGCAGTGACGCGTTGCGACTGACAGTGACAATGTGACGCGACAGTTTTGTTTCGAATGGAAACAAAAACTACTAAAGTCTACCAATAGACGTAGAAATATTTAGACCAAACACATTTCCGCGGGGTTTAATCGTGAGAGGAAAGGAGAATCTTGATCAATCAAGATGGCGGTGAGGATTAATTATCTACGGATCGAGTATGGATCCAAGACAATACAATGTTTAAAATCGAGACGTAACCCTAGCGAAAAAGTATATACAAGGTATATAGAATTTATGTATGCGTATACAGAGTTTCTGTACCCGTATATTGAATATGTGTATCCTATTCTATGGCCTGTGTATCTGGATATTTACTACCAATATATTCCTTTAAGTATACAGAGACCCGAATTGTCAGTATATTCGATTTGTATATCTGGACATCTTTATGTACAGAGTTCAACATTCAAAGTTGTTTATACACCTCCCAGTATATTCGCTTGTATATCCGGACATCTTTATAAAGAGTTCAATATCTAAAATGGTCTGAGAGTTGTTTATACCCTCCTAGTATATATGAATAATAGCGAGTATGGAGAGACCAACATCATATTATTCTTTAAAAATTTGTGTACGCTGAATTTGGTGTAGTCATTATACATATTTGCAATGTAGGTTTTTGTGAAACCTATCAAAATTGTTCATATTTATTTATCATTTTAATTAAAAAATCTATTCCATAAAACAACATTAAGTATTTCACAATACATATTTGCATTTTGTGTTCTTTTTAGCACAATTACCCATCTGCTCGCCATTTCTTACTAAAAGTCATTTTTGTGTCTCATCAGCATCAAATACTTTGAAACAAAGTGTCGCACATACTAATAGATGTATGTCAAATTTAGAACTACTGGACCCGATGTATAAATTGAATATGATCGTAATTATTAGCTTTTTGATCTTACCGTGTGTTATTGTTAGTGATTTTACCTCAAATTTTTAATTGTACATGAAATCGAATATGCGAATAAAAACTCAATATGCGTAGGCAGATAAGTGAATATCCAGCATACACACGTTCTGGGGCTTATTGCACAATGATTTACAAGTTAATAATATTAGTGAAAAACAAAGCTTTTTCACTAATATTATTAATTTGTAAATAATTGTGCAATAGGCCCCTGGAAACGCTTAAATTTTCACCTTATGTCTAGGCAGCGCCTTTAGGCGTTCTATTATTTTTAACGTTATTATATTAATATATTATATTATATATATTGTGTTGAATATATCACAAATCTTACATTAATACATAAATATTATTATTATATATTAATTAATATTAATTAATTAATTAATATTAATTAATTAATTAATATCAATTAATATTATAGTCCTTTTGTATATCAATTGTTGTTGCATTGTTTTTAATATTTGGCGGTTGATATATCATTACAAGATTTTTGAACACTATAAAGACGTGTTATATACGAGTATAAGCAAGAAGGAAGTATCAGAGCCAGAGGATCATCACTAGCCCCTTCGAAAAAAAAAGTTAAGCAACGTCAGGCGCGGTTACTACTTGGATGGGTGACCGCTCTAGAGAAAATAGATACTCAATAAGTGTACACAATTTTTTGTATATTCAGTCTGTATAGTATTTTGGCTTTATCCGTATATAGAGATTCAATATTATTCTGTGTATGCGGAATACACACGACTGAATATACCTATATTGAATCTCTGTATACGGATAAAGCCAAAATACTACATAGACTGAATATGCAAGATACACAAATTTCTCTATACTTTTCAATATACTTTTTCGCTAGGGTAAGACGTCTTAATGACGTATTTAAGGCGTCTTATGTCCCGTATTCGGATATTGTGATATCTGGGCATTTCTTTATATTCATTTTTCCACTATTTTTAATTACGAAATACGTAACCTTAAATCGCAACAATGCCTTGATTAAAATTACGTCGAAAGGATGTTAAAATAAATACATTGTGTGCGCGAAATCTGATCAATCAAGATGGCCCCAATGGATTTTCCCTTTACCCCTCAAATCCCTCTCTCCTCCAAAAGAGTACTTTAATTACGCTTTGTCCAGATATTCCTACGTCCATGAGCCCACCCTACCCCCTCTATCATCTGAGTATCATGCCAAATAGTAGCGCGCCGATAATTCCTGTATCATAATTTTAAATTCCGATTAAGATAGACTGCATTAATTTCTTTCGATTATATATTTTTCGTATAAGATATAAAACGTAAATAAATAATGCGTTTACGCGGACAACCAATTCATTGCGGTTTGCGACGCAAGATATAGAGAATGAGCAGCCAAACCCTATCATATTTTAATTAATCCATAAATTTATTCAGTATTTTTAACATTTGATTGTCCGTCGCACAATTTGGTACTCTAAACATTTGTCCGCGCGAAAAACCTGTCGAAAAGTGCGAAGCGCAATTTTATCAAACCCGTTTTATTTTTTCTCGTTGTAAACTCGTATACCACAAGAGACTAAACGCCAAGCACACCGTAATTAATCCGTTAACTTACTCGATATTTCGGCATGCTTGATTGCTCATCGCATGATTTAGGGCTGCTGGTATTTGTTCGTACGCGAAATTGGGTGAAAAATGCGGAGCAATATCTCCGAAATCTTTTGGAATAACAATCAAACCAATGGATTAATAAACGTTTACGGCGGCCAAGCGTGTCCCCCGACGAATTAAAATATGCCAATAACGCTAAATAATTTTTAACCTCAAATAAAATCCAATATATGAAAAGTTCGATACGCGCATCAATAACTTCACCGCTAATAACTCGAGATCCACTCTTTCGCAAATTTATATCTTAATTAACATGAAAATATTTTACTCGATGTTTTCGATGCTCGATCACTCTTTACATTATTTGGCATTCCCGTTCGCCCGTGAAATTCGGCGAGAAATTCTACAGAAATCGAAATTTCTTTACACATTGTCGATAATTATTTAACTCGATTATATACGATTATTATACAAATCTCATCCTCTCTATTTTTTTCGTCACATCGGCACCACCTCACAAAAACTTCACGTATTCCAATTTCTTGTCATCTCTCTTTTTTACTACGCAGACGTGGTTTACATTCCAATAATCACTCAGGTATTGTTAAGTCGTACTGTTCAGCGTATATATTCAAAATTCTTGTTTTCGTTTCTCCTATTGTATTCGTAAATTCGACCACATATCTCCTCTGTTCGTAAACTCTGGCTGCCATAAAATTCAACATTTGTACTTCACCTATGTTGCCTTGTATTCCGTCTTTTACGTTCCAATACTTCTGCTTATCTCCGACGTCTCTTACACTCCTTCAATGATCTCCATTCCTCAAAGACCCCACAAACCCGTTACCTTGACATGTTATTCTTACTCTCACATTATTCCACTAAGTTTTGTGCTGCCTTTTCCTATTGTGCCGTCAAATATTATAATAAACTACCTTCTTCCACAAGATCCTCCTCCTCTCTGACTTCTTTTCGAGCGGCAACCGCATAGTTTTATCACATTGCCTGCATTTGATCCAAATTAGTGACTGTATATGTCTTCGTTTATCTACTATGTCATAAACTGACCATTGGTCAGTTTATGACATAGTAGATAAACGAAGATATATACAGTCTTTACTGGTAGGTCTAACAGCAACTTATAGTTGGCGCCTCATTTGCATGTACTACCACCTAGGGTGCGGTCCGAAATATGCTCACAGCGCTCACGACGCTCAAGGCGCTCACGGATGGTCCGAATCAGATAGCACGCTCTAGATATTTTTGTTTCGGACCGGTTATAAGCATGCTTAAGGGCAGGTTGTTCCAACCCGTTGGTAAACTAACTAATAGTTAAATCATATGTCTATCTTTGTCTAATTCGAAGGAAAATCAAAGACACATTAGACACATATATGATTTAATAAATAGTTAGTTTACCAACGGGTTGGAACAACCGGCCCTAAGGGCCAGTTTCACCATCTCCGATTAACGTGATCCTCCGATTAAACTCACTTTTCGTCTCTTTCTAATTGTCCATTTTGAAAGAGACGCAGAGTGAGTTTAATCGGAAAATCACGTTAATCAGAGATGGTAAACTGGCCCTTATATTTTGTTATGAATTTGCTGATAAACATAACCTGCTATTACTAAGTTAATTGCTGTTAATACGGGTGTTTTCTTTAGTTTTTCATGTGTAGAAGTGAGTAATGAAAATTAGAATAAATGAGGTCTTAGATAATTATTGCTAGACAGTAATAGAATTGAGTAAGACGAAAGGGGATTGAAGAAAAATAACGTTAACATAATAGTTTTCCTTTTCTTTATGCTTATTTGTCTAGCCGAGAAATTTGGAAAATCTGATCACAGAAAACATAAATTACAGCACACTATAGCATTATATTATTCCATCATTACACATAAAAATTCATTATAATTTCCTTTAGACATCCTCGTCGCATCTTGTGGAGAGAGGTTCAAAATTAGTGTTTTACCGGTGTCTGCCACAAAAACAGAAACGGAAATTAGTCGTTTTGACATTATTAAAGATCTTATCCAAATCTATCCTCAAAACTTGTCCTTCCTTTCAATCTGAAATCGTCTTTTCCCCGCGTATTTGACGTCACGCATTCACAATGCTCACGGCGCCTCAGCCAGGGACCAGGGGCACCGTGAGCACAGTAAGCGCTAGTAACTTGTGACGTCACTATGCCCATGAAGGTACTATGAGCGTGAATCGGAACGGTTGTAAGCACGCTGTTGGCGCTGTGAGCATGATTCGGACCGCACCTCTGGTCACTCAGTAACTTGTATGAAAAAAAATCTTTTTCATGTACATTGCAATAAACATATTATTATTATTATTATAACATAAACCTAATTCAACTTAATTTTATACAACGACTCATTACGTGTAAAACCGTCAGTCACTGTGCGAAAAATAGATTCCACCGTCACAAGTCAATGTTCACCGTCATTCACCGCGAGAAAGGTAAGTTTCACCGTCAAAAGTCAATGTTCACTGTCAGTTGCCGTAGGAATGGTACGAAACAAATCTTATATGTCTCTTGCTAATATTACTCACCTATGGATATCCACACCAACTTAAATCTAACGCGTTTTATAATAGGGCTCGAGTTAAAACCTTCCGACCTTTGCGTCGGATAATTTCACGACAACGAAGTCAGAGGAGAGACACCTTTCGATCTCTAACGTAAATCTATCTAACTCAATCGCACTCTCGCATGCCCTTTGCCGTTCTCCCGTCGTGAGTCAATCTTTTACACAAAGTCCGGTCCTCTCTCCTTCGTTGGATCCTCTCCATCCTGAAACCCTCCTAGCGATTACCACTGGCGTCCTTTCCTCAGCCGAGTGGAATCGTACCACTGGAACCTACCGGTTCCACAATCACCGTCGGAAAAGTAAGTTTTATTTTGAAGGATTAAGGATCACCGTGGGAAAGGTAAGTTTAACCGTCAATTATCGTCGGAAATTTAAGTTTAACCATTAAAAATATAAGTTCACCGTGGAAAAGGTCAATTCTACCCTCTAGGATCAAGGTTCACCATGGGAAAGGTAAATTTTACCGTCAGTCACCGTGGAAAAGGTAAGTTCTACCGTCAATCACCGTCGGGAAAGTAAGTTCTACCGTCAGTCAACCAAAAAGGAAAGTTTAACCGTCGAGGATCAAGGATCACCGTATGAAAGGTAATTAACTAAATTAATATGAACGAATAATACTTATGTATCTTCTTTTAATCCCTTACCCGTGGATATCCGAGCTTTTTACATACTAAACTGACGCCTACGTTCATATATAATAACAAAGTTTGACTTAAGTATCCAACAGTCGTGTCGGATCTCGTATTGCGACCACGAAAGAGCGATATCCGGTCCCTTATCCATTCTATGCCAAGAACTCATAATAACAACTAACAACTAAACATAATCTTTTTGAATTCGAATACGGCCTCAAATAAAATTTCCTCACAAATACTTCGTACGATTTCGCCACAATTTTTTTGTTTTCACCGTACAATCACGATCAATTTCACGTTTTAACGGTCAAAATCGCCGCTTCACCGAGTAACTCGGATTTACGTTTTTTAGGATCAACTCGCGTTCGCGCCTATTCTTATCATTCGAATCACTCAACTAAAGCCTTGTATCTATACGATGCTAGAACTGCGTCCGAGTTTCGGTTTAAGCCAATCAACTTGCAGCTCTTACAGAAAAGTAGCAGTTTTATTGACTTAAACCAAAACTCGGACACAGTTCTAGCATCGTGGACATAAAGCAAGGGCCTAAGAACAAAGATTGACAAGGATATGCACGTATGTCGTTAACGCGTGATGCGACACGATGGATACGATATATGCCAACATCAATCCTTGTGCATTGACTACCGACATCGACTTATGTTTACGATTCTGTCGGAACAAGTTACGACAATATTTTTGTGCTTAGGCCCTAACCACCTATATCAATACGACCAATCTAGCACTCACATGAGATATCTCGGATCGCTGTTTACCACAATCGCCTTCGTTGTTCGCTGACAATCATTTTATATTAACGCTCATGCCTTTACCGGTATCTTCTTTATCCCCGACATCCACGTTGCATCTTCTCACGATTGAGCCTACCACTAACTATCGAATCTCTATATATAGTCCCGAAACTCTCGTATCTTCCTTGATCGAGCTTGCGCAGCACGCCGTTAATCAATCTACTCGCGATAATGTTACTGCGGATTCACACTCGCGCGTCATCCTCGCGTTCTCGATGAACGCGGATTATCAAACTTTCAATGCGCGTTGCTACTAGCATTCGCGATCGTGTCTTTAACGATCTACACGCGATGCTGCTCGGTTTCACACTCGCGTTCTCACTTAATTACATTCACGATAAACGCCGATTATCGAATTTTAATACGCGTCGCTATTAGCATTCACGATCGCGTCTTCTATCGAACGATCATCTGCTCGCGATGCTACTTTTGACGCACTTTGCGTCACTTCGCGTCACTTTTCGCTACTTTGACGCACAATTTAACATATTGCACGTGAATGGTTGACGTGTAGGACGTGCTACCATTCGCACGGCGACGCTTGAGCAAGCTGCAGCGACGCGAACTGTTCCGTGTGCCATCGCTTTATCACTCCTCATAACGCGATTATTCCGATCAATTAGCAATCCGCACGATTAACTGACTCCTCCGATGTTGATGCACAAGCGTGCCGGAGTGCAAGAGTTACTCATAAGAGCGACCTTATATCGCACTTCGCGCGTATTTCTTTATCAAAGGCGGTAGAAAATGAGATTTGCACAAATTATCCTTTCGCTTGTAATAATTTTCTCGTTACCTACAATGTTAGAACTGAAAATAATCTCGCGATAATTTTCTCGCAGCGATTTATTATAGATTTAATTTTTTTTCATTATACCATTTCCGGATTGTGAACGCGGAGTCCGAATCGAACGATCGAATGAGTCAGTTAGCGGAGAACAGCGTGTCGTTTATTAATAATATTTCGTGTAATTGAGCGTCGCGTTACAGATAACGATGGGAGTGTAGAGTGCCAAAGCGCAATTGTCGTATTCTGGTAATTGATCCACCTGCGGATATAATTAACTGTGTGTTTTCGCGAATATTGTGTTGTGTAATGAAGCATCCTAATAGAAGAGGACCTGGGAGGCATTGGGCGTCAGCGAACTAACCATGAAATAAGTTATTTAGCATTTATAATATATCGTGTAATTGAGCGTCGCGTTACAGATAACGACGGGAGTGTAAAGTGCCAAAGCGCAGTCGTTGTATTCTGGTAATTAATTTACCTGCGGATATAATTAACTATGTTTTCGCGAATATTGTTGTGTAATAAAGCATTGAATCCTGAGAGGAGAAAATCTGGGAGGTATCGGTCATCTCGGCGCGCGGTCCAACGATGAAATAAGTTATTTAATATTTATACATTATTATTTGTATACTTGCAAAGAGTCAATCGTCCATTCTCTTTTATTAGAAATTTGTTTATTCAAATTAATGTTTTATAGTTAAGAGATAAATAAAGGATTTGATGCATGCGATAAAAAAGTTATCTTAACATAATTGGCAATAATCCTTGGTTATAATTTTTACATTTGTTTGTTGCAGATCAACATACGTAGTTACAATAGTAAATATACGTCGATCTATTGTATGAACTGTATGAAGATATACACAATACAGACACATTCAAAACTCATCATACATAAAATAGAGCTTATTGTTGTCGAAGTATTATTAATCGGTTTGGGCGTTTACTGGCAAGTGTCGTATTGAGTAACAGAGCAATTATTACAGGATAAACAAACTGTTTGAAATTTACAGTAAATTCAAACTTGTGCGAGCATATTTAAATAAAAGAAAGAAGTAAGGAGTATTTCAAGTAGAAATGTAGTATGCTCGGTAAAAATAATAATAGAATAATTTAAAAAAAAATTGTTTTTAAATCCAACAAAAATATCTGCTTCTAATATTATTGCCCAAGTATTCTATATATACGTAAAATGTTGATAAAACATGATAATAAACATTATTAAGATATATGACACACACACACATACATTTTATAACGTTAGAATTAAATGCTTTATAATAAATTAAATTTTTAATTTTAATACTTACAATTAGATAAATAGTGAGAATTAAGTAAAAGGAAAAAAATAAAATAAAGTTATAAATAAAAATGTTAAAAAATGTTATAATCATCATCATCAAATCCTCAGTCAGAAGACTGGTTGGACGTGTATCTCCATCCTTTCCTGTCCTGGAATGCTGGCTAACCTACGCATTTCCCTGAAAGTAGAGCATCCTACGTTTTTGATTATTTGTGAACCATAATCTAATCTGGGTCTATTTCTACCTTTCTTTATTCCTATTTACCGTCTCCAATATGTTGCAAACTAATCCCTCGTGTCTCAGCAGGTGTTCTACTATCTATCTCTCCCACTTTTTATTTTCTATATATTTTTCTCTTTCTTAATTCTTTCCAATACCTCCCTATTCATAACTCTATCTGTCCATGGTATTTTCATCATAGCACCATGTTTCGAACGCTTCTGTTTTTTTTCTATATCTGCTTCCGCCGCTGTCCACGTTTCACAACTGTACAGTGCCGTGCTCCATACGTTATACGTTTTTAAAAGTCTGGTTTCTAAATTTACCGTTCTTGAGCATAATAATGATTTCTTTGTGCAATCGACATCAATTTTTTAAATGCAACTCGGCCTTGAGTTATTCTTTGTTTTATGTCCTTACGCAGTAAAAAACATTTTGTATATTTGTGAAAAACGGTCCTTGTTAAAATTTTTGTGTTAAAAATGTAACATATTTATGTGTTAATTTAACTGATTTTGATTGTGTTATCTGATTTATTTGTGTTAAATTCATATTTAAGTAAATCAAATGTCAAAATAACACATTTTATATTTAATCGTAAGAGTAACATAAGAATAACGTAGTTTTTCGGACACCACGCATGAGCAGTCTAACCGCGACATACAAAAATGTAATTGACATGTTTTTTATTTACATTTAACATTATACAGATGTCTGTTGTACATAAAATTTTTGTTCACATAATCATCAAACTTTTATTTATTTTGTGATAAATTATGGACATAATATTTGTGTCATAATTTTACATATTCACATTATGTTATATTAACACAAAAAAATTGAGTGGACCGTTAGGGACATGTGAAATATGTTGAATTTGATACAAATTTTTTTACTGTGTACCGCTCCTACCATCCCAAGTTAGGGCTAAAGCACATATGTATATGGCGTAGCGATATACAGGGGGTTCCAGAATAACTGTAACAAACTTCTAGGGTACGTAGAGGGTTCAAAGTAGACCAACTTTTAATAAGAAACTCATGTCCAGAAACGCACCGTTTGCGAGCTGCAAACTGCACCTGTTGGTATGTTAATTAATAGGAATAATTCTCATAATAACTTTATTTGCTTACATTACATTAAAAAATGTGTAGCAATGTTAAAACAGATATAATGTAAGCAAATAAAGTTATTTTACGGTGCGTTTCCGGACATAAGTTCCTTATTAAAAGTTGGTTTACTTTGAATCCTCTACCTCTACGTAACCTAGAAGTTTGTTAGATGTATTCTGGAACACCCTGTATATATGACAGTTGTAGTCGTCGACGTAAGTAACGCACAAGCTTTGGCGTATTTTAACTGTCAGAATACGCAAAACTTGTGCGTTACTTACGTCCACGACCACGACTGTTGTATATTGCTACGCCGTGTTATGTGTGCTTTGGCCCTTATTTGGCTTCTTAAATAACAGAAATCCGCAACTTTTTAATTTTAATTCTTTGATTCCGATTTGTATTTTAGTTTTAACCCTATTTTTGCGCCCCTTACATACCAAGATTTTGGTTTTTTTAAAATTAATTTTTATACCCTAACTTTCTGTCATAACCGCTTTTATTTTGTTCAAAGCCTTTTCCAATTCTTCTTTGCTAGATGCTTTGCTAATACCGTTATATCATCCGCGAATCTGAGCATCTTAATTATTTGACCCTGTATATCTTAATTCCGAAAGCTACTCTATCGATCTTTTATGCTATTAAATGTTATAAAATAAAATTACAAACTAAAATGTTAAATATTTTTGGCATATAAAAGTCTATATTTTTTTCATATAATGTTCATTTCCTACAGATGATGGAAATTGGGATAAGATGTTTATATGTATTTATTTATTAATAAAGAAATAAATTGATATCCATAAAATAAGAAAAAATAGGTAAAATATTTAATATTGTTTTATTTCTCCATTTCTTCCTTTTCCTAAATACTTTTAGATAGAATTTAAGATTCGTGGCCTCTCTAAATCTGTCGACGGTTAAACATTGTTTAAATTGATGCAAGAAGCAACATATTCAGAAATTTTTCAATATCACAAGCCTATATTACAAGCTTAAACAAAAGAATAATTAGAGATATTTTACAGTCGCGTAACATCTATCTAATTTATTAAATAAAAATAATAATTATTTTATTATATCTTATATCTTGGTGTTCTTGTAATGTATTGATTTTATCCTAATCTTTCATAGCCTATTGATTTGTACGTTTATCTTCTCTGACAATATAATTTTATATCACTTGACAAGAAATAAATAAATAAGTGGTGAGCTCTAACAATTATTAATATTTCGTAAGAACAAAATTTTTTATGTAAATTGTTTTAAAGTTGATCATTGGGAGGGCTCCGTTTGCCTACAATCCCGATTGCCAACAGCTTCGTTTGCTCACAACATTTTGCCTACAGCTTCGTTTGCCGACATTCCCGATTGCCGACATTCCCGATTGCCTACAAGCATTATTGCGCACATGTAATAGTTAAAAATACGAACGTACGTTTGCGCACATGGCTAAACACATTGCACACATGACTTTATTGCACACAAGCAGATTGCACACATGTCATTATTGCGCACATACACATTGCACACATGACTTTATTGAGCACATACACATTATATTGCACACATATGTCACAGGCTTACTGCAAAATCAGCCCTTTTGCGAAAAGACTAGCCTCTTTGCGAAAGGCCGGCCTTTTGCGAAGCACTGATCGTTTCCCAATAAGACTGAACGCACTTTAGGCTTTTTGGCACACATGGGCTGGTGTTAAGCTAGGCACTTTGCTAAAAGTCTAAAATACGTTAGTCTTATTAAAGAAACAATCAAATGCTTTCGCAAAAGGCCGGCATTTCGCAAAAAGGCTGATTTTACGATAAGCCTGCGACATTGTGTGCAATATAACGTGAATGTGCGCAATAAGTCATGTGTGCAATGTGTATGTGCGCAATAATGTCATGTGTGCAATCTGCTTGTGTGCAATAAAGTCATGTGTGCAATGTGTTTGGCCATGTGCGCAAACGTACGTTCGTATTTTTAACTATTACATGTGCACAATAATGCTTGTAGGCAATCGGGAATGTCGGCAATCAGGAATGTCGGCAAACGAAGCTGTAGGCAAAATGTTGTGGGCAAACGAAGCTGTTGGCAATCGGGATTGTAGGCAAACGGGACCCTCCCTGATCATTCATGTATCAGTTATCAGTGTATCAGTTGCTAAAACAATATATAATCGTATTAGAAATATCGTATTAAAAGTAATTCTGAATCAAGTTTATCAAATTACAAATTTTATAGTGTCTATTTTCTAAATTTCGTTAAAGAATAAGCATTTGTATTTTAAAAAAGGTAATTATACACATTTTTAGTATTTAAAGGCAATTCAATACTAATATTGTATATATTAATACATTAAAAAATATATATAAACTTAAATAAAAGATATATATAGACTTGAATAAAATTTCCCAAAATTGTTCCCATTTTCGGGAGATATGTTGACATCTTTGCAATTATCCCACGGAATAAAGTAAATGACACGCTTGACGTTTTCAATAACTATCACCCGCGGCTAAAATTTACATGCAAAACTGAGACCAATTGCTCGATCAACTTTTTAGACGTGACCGTTATTAGAGATGGCGAAAACTTGTTAACAAACTGGTACAGGAAACCCACCTTCTCAAGACGTTACATTAATTTTTATTCAAGTCACCCCATTAATTACAAAGTCAATGTTGTATCTAATTTAGTCGACCGAGTAATTTTACTATCTAACGAGCGCTTTCACGAGTCAAATATCGGTGTTGTTAAAGAGATCCTTTCTGACAATTGTTACCCGACCGATTTTTGTAACAAATATATAAAACAAAGACTAAGGCTCTTAAAACGCGAGGATTCGGTAAACGACAAAGTACACATTGTGAGACATCCTATTACCATCCCGTACATTAAGGATTGTAGCGAGAACATTTGTAAGGCCCTGAGAAACAAAGGGTTCGACGTGGTCTATACGGTTCTTAAAAAACTCGACCGCATTATCAAAAGAGGAAAAGATAGGTTCGAAAACGTTAAACGTATGGAGCTTATATACGAGATTGATTGCCTTAATTGCGAGGCACGTTACATCGGACAGTCCAAAAGAAATTTGGAGACTAGAATCAAAGAACATTGTGCTAATATTAAAAAGCATCCCAGCAAGCATTCTGTTGTTAGCAAGCACAAGACCTCTTGCAACCATGAATTTAATTGGTCTAGTCCCAAAGTTCTACACAGTGAAAAACACTTTAAAAAGAGAGAGATCGCCGAAATGGTGTTTATTAAAAAAGATAACAACGCACTATTAATTTACAGAAGGACACCCTTTACCGACAACCTTTCTGTGATATATGACACAATAATAAATTTAATGTAAGCGCTTTCGGTAACTCTGCCTTTGTTTTTCACTTACAATTAGTCGTCCGTTGTCATCTGAGGTGAATGCACCACCGAACACCACATTTGTTAATACGACTCTTCAATCGTTTATTACCATTCGACATACAAAACATATAAGCGGTGCTCTCTTTGCTCCTTTATTATAATTCTTCTTACTATACTCTTTCTGTATTATACTTTAGTTCATAAACTCATTACTTATTACACTTTTTGTATTTTAGTTCGTAGATTTATTGCTGCCACATTGTGTACAATAAAGTGTTTTGCAAGCGTTTAAATGTAATGTACGCACTTGATAAGGACCGGAATCTCGGTTGAAACGAGTTGTGCTTATTAAATAAAGACTGCCAGTTCGGTCGAAGTAAAGGATTTTGTTCAAATTATTGTAAACGTCAAATTTTTAGGAACATTAAATTTCGAATATATGACAATCGCGACAATTGGCCTTAGGGCCGACCGGCACGCGGGTTTGTTTTGACTAACGCGGTCGCCTCGGCATAATTCACGCTGTACCGGGCTAGCTTATCGTTCGTGCTTTCTCATTTTTAAAATAGAAGATTTTGCGATCGAGTGTAGAAAGTGCCGCGATTTGGGCGATCAGCAATCGTGATTAACCACCCGATCCGATATTTGCAATCGTATGTGCGTCCGTCGTGTCGCCTGAGCTTGTCACGCACCGACATTTAGTTAGAATATCCATCGAGGCGCATTGTCCCGCATTTCCCGTTCGTCCGAATCGCATCGTGCACGTGACTGACAAGTATTGATGGTGTTGAACGAAGTTTTCGATTCGAAATATCTGACGGTATATAATTATATAGGTGCATACGCATTTATTAATATTAGAGGTACAGATACAGGTTTACCATTTTTTGTTTCTCCATTTAATTCGTATACCTTTTGCATTTGTAATTACTACTCTTTCTTTTCCTCCAAAACTTATATATCTATTTCAACTTAACTCTATTTTGCTGCATAAGATTATTTTCTGGCGGTTTCAAAGACGCGCGGTGGCTGGAAGTAGGTCAATTAAGATACGTATTAGTAATAAGTCTGCACTTTCCCGAAGACAGAGCTTATAAATAGCTCGCGTTATAATGTAGGCGCTAATGCAGGATGGAAAGAACATAAATAAAACAATAAGAAAATCGAAAAACTGCAATCCAAAAGCTAAGTCAGTCTGTAGAGATTGGGTTGAGCGCAGAAGGCGCAAGAGCACAAACGAAAGGAACAAATGTTCTGTCGCGTCATAAAGCCCGTATATCAGACTATTACGCATTGAACATATCGATTAAAAATTGAAGATTGTCCAATCACACAACGATTGCAATCTTCCAGTTGAGATTGTATGGTAGTAAATTTTTTATGGAATTGGCTTTCAAAGATCCAGAAAAGTTTAGACGGTAAGAGAAACATAATATAATTAGAAAATTTATTTCTTTAGTTTGTTTTGCAGTGGACTTTGTGATATGCTTAACACTCATATTGCAGATACTTTTGAATATAATCTATTCTCTTAAATAATATAATAAAGTATTTCTTATTTATGAAAAGGAGACCAGCGTAATATATAACATATATAAAAGATAATTTATTAACTTTTCAGAATTATAACAAAACTTACTTGCGTATAATGTAATTATTATTTAATAGATTTGTGAGATTATTTTTAAGATCGCTCTCTTATTAAATATTATAATTGATTTTTACATTAAATATAGTTTTAACGACAATATAATTATATTGCACTAATATAACAACACATATAGATAGATATACTTTATTTTCTGCCTTTCGGCTTGAAAAGGGTCACGTGTTACATATACAATTTATCAAATACATCACAATAATTCATTGTTCACATTAAACTTAATTTAATGCATTTCTTTCCCCTCGGCTTTCTCTCGCTAGTCTCGCTACCTCTCGGATATTTAACTCTTTCTCTCTAACATTGCGTTGGAAAAATAGACTAATTGTAAGCTCTAATTTAAATGTGTAATCTTAATCTTTACTATTTTTGTTCTAATTGGTCAAAATCCAATCTCCAATATGCAATCTTAATCTTCAGTGCTAGGTCTGATGCGAGCTTAAAGCGACGTTGCGCGCGACGTGAAGTTGCCCCCGCGTTATAGTTTGGATCTTCCGTGCGCCGAGTGCACCGCATAGTATGTCGGTCGCGTCAGGAGTGTCGAGCGGGACATAAGTATGACCGTCGCATGTTTCGCACGTTTGTTTTGCGTCGTGCGAAACGCGCGACGGATCTTCGGGAAAGTAGCGGACCGCGGCGAAGTGTCTCGACAAGTTCGCGTCCGGACGAGCGAACATCCGCGACACGACAGCAACGCGGCGTCGAACAACGAGGAAACGGAGCAGCGGAGTAAAAAGAGCAGCGCGGTAAGATGGCGACGACAGTGGCATCGGTCAGTAAGTAATAAAGTCGTTACATATCGGCGCAATTAATTGTTAATTTGCTCAATTCGCGATGAATTGGCGCGTATTGGCACTCGCCTTTTTACGTCGCTTTCAATGCGTGATTATTAATTAAAATAAATGGATCGAACGAATAAAATAAAATTAATTAAATAGAGGGAACTGATTGAAATAATATCCTCTGCTATCGTGTCATTTTAGAGTAATTAAATTTATTGTGTTATCGAGATAACGATGAACATTATTGACATTTTACATTGTTAGTTAGAAAAATTAATTATATTTATTAACGACAAAAATTTTTTAAATACCATATTTTAATTAAAAAATTAATTATGTTATTATTTAATTATATTATTACATTAATAATGATAAAGATTTCTGAAATCCTATATTTTAAAAGTTAATAGATTAAGATTTTAATTTTTAGTAAATTTAAAATTAATAAATTATATTATGATTGTATTAACAATAGTAAGTACACGTTTCTTTAATTATTAAAGGTAGAATCGATTATTTTATTACATCGTCTTAATGAATAATTAGAATTAATTATTCTATATGATAATAATAAGAGATAGAGAAACTTGCAGAGATTTCCTGCAAATCGATACAACTACGATAGTATACGTGCCTCGATCGTACGAACAATGAATAAGAATGTTCCTGGAGAATCTCGTTATGCCGATGAATAAAAATTGAGGGGCCACCTGCTACTCACGGTGTGGTTTCTTCTTCTTCCACTCGGCGGATATACCTATTTGTTCCTGGATTGAGAATTGGGGCTCAATTGTGATTCAATCGATCGCACCTGATGGATCCCGATGCGCACGCGGGTTCGTCGATCGCGTTAATTTTGCGCCCCGTCGAGCTCGCGAAATATCATCACCGTCGTTTCAGGAAACTGCACGCGTTTCGGTATGTAGCGACGATCCCCACGCCATCGTCCTCGCAATATTGCCTTCGTCGAAAATTGCGATTCTGCGTCACGTTTTCCCAACCCGTAGTCCCAGGACGAAGTTGAAACGCGACGTATTAACTCAAAGACGACGTGAAGGTGCTTTGCCCGCGCGTTTGATGAATATTAAAACTGCGAATGGCAGTTAAAACTCGAGGCTGACGCACCAGATCGACGTTGCACCTGCAACGTGTCTACTCTTATATAAGACAAGGTTTTGTAAAATTTTCGCCGTGCCGGCCGTGCCGCTCCGTAAAAGCGCACTTTAATTGAAATGTCGCGAAAATGACGCGGGCATACATTTGCAACCGTACCAGAAAAACGGATCGCATTTTACTGTTCGTTTGTAATTGCGCTTTGATACATATGGGGTTCTTTGTGAGCTTCGTGCAGTGTACAATCGATATCACAAAGGAAATTGCTTCGAAAACACTGAAACTTTATAATGCCTTCGTAACTAACAGCGATATTTCTACCATTTTACAATAGAATGAAAAATGCATTCTGTCGAAAATATTTCAAATATTAATTGCCATAAAATTATTTCTTGATATCCATTGCTGACTTCTATTTTTATTGAAGAAATTTTATTTACGATAAAAGCGTACTCTTTTGCTATACCTAATAATTAAAATACAGCATTTTTTTTAGTATAAAATTCAATTGTAAAATACTGCCAAAGTACAAATCAAAATACGTAATAATACATTGTTTTATCATATATTTATTTTTACATACACAAATGTTTCTATCAATTTGGAATTGATTTTTCGTAACAAAATTGCATCTAAAAATTTTTTATTCGCTAGCATATAGGGTATAAAAAGAATCTGTATTTTTACTCGCAAAAATAAAAGCATTTTGAAATACCTTCTTGTCGAGTTTAAAGCATCAAAAATTAAATTTACTGATGTTAAAGTAATGTATAGGGTTCGAACATATTTTAACTTCTAAAGGACCCGAAAAGTACTATCCCAAAGGCACAATATAGTTATTGCATATATTATAAGTATTCTATTCTACCGCCACATAATATATTTTCTAAACGTTATTTCACGATACCAGTCGAACCCTCCGGCCAAAAGTAATGTGAAGAGGGAATAAGGTAGGAAAAAGGTTTGTGACTTACACTCACATTGGGCTCGCCCTCCGTCATGGTCCTCGAGCTTCCGTCACGAACGGGCGTCTGCACTCACAGGAATAAAATCACTTTTCCCTCTCTTCACCTGTACCACTTTTTCTTCCCTTTCTCGCTCTCTCTCTCTCTCTCTTTCTCTTTCTCTTTTTGTCCACAGTCCCAATTTTCACTACCGGCCGATTTTCCGTCAGTCGGCCCGAATTCAATGGCTCCAGTCCATTAATCACTGCTTAGCGCGGCTACCACGGAGCGAAACCTGTATTTAATTTTTCACGCAATGTCGCTTTGTATTCAAATGGAACCGGATACAAAGTCGGACACGGGGCGGGAAGGGGGCGCGAGAATATAGGAGAATAAAGAGAGATAGGACAGAGCGCGAAGGTGGTCAGCGACCTGGGTCAGAGTATTATTTCACGTACCTAGCACGAAAGCATCTCAAGGATGGAATATGTGTGTATATTGTATATATATATATATATATATGTATATATATACTATATATATGTATAAAATAGTTGGAAAGAATAAAACACTTATCTGCTTGTGTGATAAGAACGGTATTCTTACTGTTTTTTCTTCATTACTCGCTATTCATTAAATATCGAAAGATTTGGGAATTGGGATACACTGGACGTACCGACTGCGAGAAAATCTGTGTTTTATTTTTAATAATTCGATAAATTAACGCCAACAGCGTTGCTCATTAATCAATGAATACTTTTTAATGAAAAAATAATCTACCAATTATTAATTATATCAAGGCAGGTTTTTCAATAGTCGCTTAACTTTAATCTTAGCTTAACTCACTCTTCGTCTCTTTCTAACTATTCCTTTAAAAAATAGAACGAAGAGTAAGTTTAACTAAACTTCAGTTTAAACAACTATTGAAAAACTGGCCAAATATTTTTAGTTTGTGTCAATTTTTTTCCTAACTGGAGCAATTATTTAGTTATTGATAAACATCTTCATAGAAAAAGCTTTCTAATTTTCTTCAGTTGCTCATGAAATTAATTATCATTACAGAACAGATATACGTAAAATTTGTAAAATGCCCTTCCTGGCAAAGCATCATCCGCTCGCTAATGAGTTAATAATAATAACTATTTAAAGTTTGAGTCTCAGCTTGCGTGAATCATACTTCTAAGTTTTCGTGAAACTTTCATCCGCATCATCAGTAAGTTAACGAGTGAAAATCGTGCTTTATATATGTGTTACATACAGAATTAAATCAAAAAGAGGTAACCACAGTGGAGTCTATATTAAATTATTAAATTATATAATATAAATGCAGTCTGGCCAGGTACCGTCCGATCTGATGAGTAAATTATCGGTTTCGTACATATTGAAAATTTTACAAACACATCTAATTTGTGATGTAGACAGAGACTTGTGTACTAAAGGCCTGATAAATATCGCACATGATATTTTATTCCATCTTCCTTCGAAACTTTGCGTATTCTGGTCTAATAAATTAATAATTTTATCCTTGATTAAATATTTTTTATTGAAGCGTAATAAGTATTGAACGAAGGTTGCTTTTACAAATTATCGTTGTTACAATGGTATTAGCGCTATTAAAAATATTAAAATAATAATAATAGAACTATACTTAATTATTAGTAAAAGCAAAAATTATATTTCACACGGACGCCAATAATAATTTCGCATAATACGAATCTGTCAAACAAACCGTGGACCGCATTCAAGAATCGAGAATCATTTTCCATAATAAATGCTTCGTTACATTTTCGTATCGCATTTAGAACCTGCACATGCATTTTCGCATACGCATCATTACTGGTGGCATCATAATTCAATCTGGATAATGAATTAATTCGATATTCGCGCTATTCGCCGGTGATGAAAGCCATGGGAGGTGGTACGAAAGTCTCGACACCGTGTTGCCTTTTGAACTTATTCGATTTTTTTTTTACCGTGACTTTGACGAAGATATATTCCGCTTACGAACGCGCCCGCTTGTGCGTTCGATATTGACGTGACGAACTGTTTTGAAACTAAAAAAGAAGCGAAGAAAGGTGAAAAACATCCTATACAACTGCGCTATTCAAATCACTGCGACACGGCGCGGCGTTTCGACGCGCGCCTTTCCACGTTCTGAAATTGTATTTCGCATACGCGTGCTACACGCAGACTTTTTATCTGCACGACAGTGGAATTAAATAAACCGTTATATATCATATATATGTTATATATAGTATACCTATGTGATATGTATATACACATACATATATATATATATGTGTGTGTATATAGCTTCGCGAAATTTTAATAAATAAAGCGATTCTTTATTGAAAGTTTCTTTATACTATTGTATATTGAAGTGTAGAGAGACTCTTTGATACGCAAGAGGTGAAGGCGAGATGGATAACCATGGCAACTTTTTCTTACGTAATGATCAATTACGACCATGAGAAGCGATCTGGCCTTTCAAACGTTGAATATCCCACGATAAAGATGGAAAATCATCATTAATTCAATTTTTGCAAGTTGTGAGTGAACGTGCAATAAAATTGAACTAATATAGTAGATCAGAAACTTTGCTTCGCCAATAAATTATTAAAAATAAGGATTTTTATTCGACCAACTGGCCACATTTATTAATTATAATCATAAGCTGATTAAGACCAAATAATACGGAGATCACCGTTAATATATTTAAAGGCTTACAAATGTTCCATATGTCATATGTAAATAGTAAAATAATAGTGTAACAGCAACAATGTATCAACATTATAAAACTAATAAAATTATTATTAACCCTTTCAGGAAAGGGCTCTCTAATGGGAATAAAATATCAAAATCATGGTCTTCTTAAAGTTTATGATTTGCTTTTTACGATTTTGGCACAATTCCAAAATTTTAACATCTAGCATGGTGGATCCAATATGACGGACCTAATGTTCAAGTAGTGATGTAATTTGCGTGAAACTCACTTCGTATAAGTTTTTAAGGTCGTTAAATTCAAATATAACCTTAAATTGCAAAATTTGAAATGGATCTGTTCAGAACGAAATACGTTTAACTTGTTTCGTATATCTATAATATACTCAAGCTAATGACATGAATAATGTCAAAAGGGTTGTTTTATTATTCTGTTGTACAAAGACAGAATGTCAGAAATAGTAGATCAAGTTTACGCAAATTCTGAATCAGATTTAGATTTAGATATAAGAAATCAGAATCTGACTTTTCTATGCTCTAAAGATGAGAAATACTTTGTATAGATACCTCGTTCTGGTATGCTACTAACATGAGTTTACGTAGTACCAATTAGTTTAAAATAAAAAAGTGAAATCGGAAATATGGGGCTAATAAGTCGATCGTAATTAATATTTAAAATTCTCGTCTACCATATTATATAGAGCTGCCATTTCAAATTTTGTAATTTTGAAATTAGAATCAAACTTAGCGACTCGATAATCTATATAAAGTGAGTTTTATATAAATTGTATCTTTTTTTTTAAATTAGCCATGTTAGCTTTGGCCATTTTTAGTTTTGGTTTCAGATTTTAATAGTCCACCATGAAAACTTTCTATATAGCATCAAGTCTCATGAAAATCGAACTAATAATTTTCGAAATAGTAAAAGGCTTAGGTCCCTCTGGGATTTACACTTCGAAGAAGGACCAAAACCAATGGTTGAAACGTGATAATAATAATTAATAAATGTGGTCAATTAATAAAATAGAAATTCTTTTTGTACAATAAAATGTACTAATTTATAAAAGAAATGAACTCTTTGTCTTCCAGTTAATGCAAATAGCAAAATAATTTTCAAAATTGTATAATACACTAACCATGGATTATCAATGATTATTAAAACCAACGGTTTCTAAGATAAAAATCATAAAATTCAGATTTCATCGGGAAGCGTGTTACAGCAATGAAGAATTCTAATAAAGTACGAACTTTATTGCGAAACTCTTTTTTTATTTAGCGCGAAAAAGAATCTTGCTTTGTACAAAAATTATCGTCACTCGTAATTTGATGAAAAGTCCGCCGATAGAGATTGCGATGTAATTTCCCGCCGAGCGTGCGAATGAAGACGTATTTCAATCACCGATGATCGGTCGTGTGACATATAGGTATTCGTCGCATGCACCTGCAGCATGCGCGACAAAAAAGACGGGCAGAAAGCGGCTCGAACTATTCAAATTGAAATCCTGCTCCAGTTTCATCTATATTGTGTCCAACCTTCCGCGTTTCCGCGGATGCAAGCGTGACAGTCTAGTGATTAATCCCACCTTCAGATCAATTCGCGGGCTCGATGCTCGTTGGTCGTGCGACATTTTATCATTGTCCGGTCGCAAAATTTCTATCAATCCGGAAATAAGATAGATAGTATTTTTTCTGAAATTAATATTTTCCAATGGAACGTCTGATAGTTGACAGTACAAAGTAGTCTGGTACGAAAACGGCTAAACACCACGCAGCTTTTGATTTAAACTTTTTGAGTCTATAATAGAAGATTTTTAACAGAAATTGAATTATGTGTCTTGATAACTCTGAACCTCGAATTATTAGAGTATATCTAATACTGCCATATATTTTTTCCAAATTAATAGTTATTATATCGAGAGCATGGAACAGTAATTTAGGTATTTAATAATAATTACAAAATAATCATAAATATAATTATGAATTTCCGAAAAATATTTCGCTAGCAGTCGTTCATCAGTTAGCCCTAATCACATGCGTTTTATCCGTCAAATCGGTATTTTTGCAAATAGACGATGCAGCGTCATCCGCGTGATTGTGCGTTTTAATCTTCGTGACGTCGTTACTACAATACTGATAACAGGACTACAATATACTGATAACACGAGTGAACGTAAATCACATTTGGAGAGGGAATCTTTCCTCTGCCGACCCTTTCTCGCTCTTCTACCCTTTCAAATCTCGGGTGTTCTCTTCACGACTCGTTTCTCTTCGACGGTCCCGCGATATTTCATTCGCGGTCTGCCACGACACGTCGCTGCCCCTCGTTGTCCACTCGGTCCGCTCGAGTGAGGTGTTGCTTAAGGGTATAGGGTCGAGAGTGCCGCGTGTTCTCGCCCGGCTCCTCGGCGGTTAACCCGTGCATTGTTCGCGTGGAAGTAAATCGCCGTCGACGTACGCGCTTCGCCGTCCATTACGGCCGAATGACAAATATACAAAGTCCCGTGCTCCCGCCCAATGCACATACGTGGCCGAGATGTGTCCGTGTCCGCGGTTCCGTGTAGGAGCCTTCGCTCACAGCGTGCGCATACACGTCGTCAACAAGCCGCGCCGTTGTGATGTTACACGCGCAAACACATTTTAGATTGGGTAGCGGCGTTTAACACTAAATCGACTGATAGACGTTTCGGTGCAAGTGAAAGTTACATTGGCCAAACACCCGACTATCCTTCTCAAGAGATTTTTTGTATCTTAAATGATTTCGCAATAATTAACGTGTTCGCGACACAATCTCGATTAAAATGTCCAAAGAAATGCATTACATAATCTGCTTTTGACCACAGAATTTCTATCTATACCGATTAAAATATACAATATCTCTGTTCATTCCCATACAATTCATTAGGAAATACATGATAAAAATAAACGTCAGACCGATTAAAAATAAATATTGACCGGCAAATTGGCGACGCGATTTGCATTGCAATCAAGGAAGAAGAATGGGGAATATTTCGATCGGCTTCGGATAAAACTCGAACAAATATTCCGATTGGCTTGACCGGATATTTATTTAATATATTACTATCTGTTAAATATTTAATAACAAGTTTGCTAAACCTTGGAGTTATTCAGTAAAAGTTTATTTCATTTAGATCAATCACAAATTTTCTCAATTTTCGACAATTGTAATAGCTGCAATTTTTAGAATAACATGCATTAGCAAAGTAGAGTCGACATTAAAATAAGCAAATAACTATTTTTTATTATTTAATTAGATTAATTTAAATTACATTATTTTATCTACGTATATATGGGAGTAACCATTATAAATACCAATTGGAAAAACTAAACAATTCTGAGCGTGTGAATTTAAATGTCGGATATCTAACATGATTATAATAATTAGATAGATAAATAAATAAATAGATAGATGCGAAATATTGTAATGAGATATACCTACAATAGACTAAGAGATAAATGATATGATTATTATTAATAAGCGAACATGATCGAGTTTGACCATTGCAATACTAAGTTGAATCTGCCAGCTTTTGTCTATTTTGAGAGCGATATTGTCACGTTATTAATTTACTCTGTATTATATTAACATCATTTACACAAACTATGAATTTATTTTAATTACGTATCATACACAGATGTCGGAAGTAGAATCAATTATAGGAAATGATAATAGGTATCAAATATCATGTGTCATTTTGACGGCATGAAATAACCACATAATTTACTGACAAATAGCGCTATTAGATAAAGTTGTAAAGCCATATCGTCTATTGATAAAATGATGTAATTTGGTTAAATTGAAAATAACTATATTTTACAAATAGATTTGTGTACTTACACAACATAATCGATCTGTTGTGATTGTTTAATTCTCATCGTATAACAGGCCACTGTTTCCGCTTTTAATGAATAACGCTTTAATACTAAATTGTTCATAATCACTAAATCGTTTACAAATGAATTGTACTAATTATAAGTGAGCTGTAACATACGTTTAATAAATATGTTTGAATGATATAAATGTAATTATAATCTTGCGCTGATATAAGCTTCTAAAATAAAGCGCAATCAGTTTAAAGTTTTTAAAATAATTCGTAATAAGTATTACTTTATTTGCTAAATAACATTATATAAAATAGAATGTGGATAAAGATATTGAAAAGGGTAAAATAACCATCTAATTTTCGTTTAATTTCCGTTCTGCTTCTTAAGATTGTTTTTATTGTTCCCAAGATTCTTAACGAAATAGAATTAATTTTTTAATTAATTTTATGTGCCTGCGCTGTTATTCTTTCTTTTCAATTTACAGATTATTCCTACTTTGTGTCTATATACATATACGCATTAATCATGATATATTGTCAAGTTTATCTTGTTAGCTTGGGTGTTTCTCATCAGTATTAACCACAAATGTTAATCCAGGCAATACGATAACAACCGAGACGAGTGTGTGATATATATAATTTCCACTGAAATGTGCCAAGAAACATGTAATATTAACGAACGGTGGTCTATTCAGTTAGTAATATATGTAGATCATGTTTAACGAGTAATCTTTAATTGCAATAATAATTGTAACAAAATAAATTATAATATCACAATTGCGCATTTGTAATAATTAAATATTTTATTAAACTATTATATAGTCATCAATATTATATCTAATATACAAAATAAAATTTAAAAATATAGGAGTTTGTGCAATATTCTAATTTACTTGTTAGCAACTACTTTGCTGACTTATTGAAGATTTATTATTAAATAGGTCAGGTACAAAAGAAGAAAACAATATTTTATTAAATTTAAAAAAAAGATTAGTAAGTACTTATATTTAACATACATATATGTATTCTCAAATATATATGTGATATATATGTGTACTTATTAGTAATTGATGACACTGAGGAACACTTTATAATCCGTGAAATCTTATCTGTAATTGTTCCGATATCTCTCCCTATATTTGAATTCTGCTATCTCATCTCGAGTGCGTCTTAACATGGCATAGCTCCAATCCTGCTTTCGCAATCGGAATTGGCAAGTGCGACAAAACATACGCGCTATTTAAATGGAGCAACCGTTCAGTTTCACTAATTCTTCAAAAACGTTCAGTTTTCATGGTTTTTCCTTGACTTGCCTTGATATGTCCCAGATTTTCAAGAACATATAATTCCTTGGCATTAATGCACATTGGCCGTGAAAAAGAGAAACGATTGATCCACGTAGACGTGCAGAGGAGACAGGATAGGTACACGGATGTATCGAAAGTTTGACCTTTTCTCGAGTATCGCTGTACTCCCACCTTAATGCACCTTCGTTTATCGTATCCGCCGGTATAAAAAACCTTTCACAGCGATCCTGTAGAACAGTCGGAACTGGTTGGCCTTCTCGTGTAAATGTACATTTATAAATGAAATATTCCATCACGGTAAAGCGAGGCTCTTTCCTCTTGTAAACGAAAAAACGCAACGAAAGCCAGTAATTGATACTTGATCGAGAATATAACAAAATAGATGCAACCTTTTAAAAACTGAACATTTTGGGAGAAATTTTCGTTTTATTCTTTCACTTTGCTCGCTATTAACAACGATTAATTAATAACCATCAGGTTAGCTAATTAATATTCGAGTAGTATCAGACTTTTAGCAAAACTCTCTCACATTTCAATTATCTTCCGACATTGAGTTCTCTTAATTACGAGATTAGCATATCCAATTTGCAATTAAAGAAATATTCTTTTCTTCAGATGTATCACTAGAGTAGTAAAAATATCACATTTCCAAATAATAATAAATCATTACTTATAACTTGTATATTAAATTCTAAATTTAATTTACTGACTCTCGATCGTAATGTACTACACTTTTTCCGCGACTAATTTAGGTAACGGATTGATTTGAAATCCAGATGCTCGAAGCACTTCGAAAAGAGAAAGGGCAACAACGAAACGGTAATCGATTTCACCGCATCTAATTATTCGGAGCCACGTGTATTCGCGTACGTGACTCGTTTTCGCATCGCCGTCAGGCGTCGTTTTAAGAATGTCGCAGTCTCACTAATTGTAAGAATCATTATTCATCGAGTGCATCGCGCCAGATATATGGATTTGTCTAGACTTTATTTTAAGAAATAGAGAGAGAGAAATATGCTTACAATTCGATAGAATTGAAATTATGAGCCGCATCTACATAGATCTTTTAATAAATTTCACAATAAACTCATTAAAATAATTCAATAATAAATTTTTGGAATTTAAAAAAAAAATATTATCGGAGACACATAATTGTGAGGCTAATTCTTTATTCTGACCACTTAAAATATCGGTATACGCGTATATCTAATAATTCTCTTTGCTATAATTATTATACATTTCATACTTTGTATACTTTATGCAAAAAAATCTCTGCCGCGTTTTAAATGTGAGTCCATTCAACATACCTTATACTATTATAACTTTATATGTATGTATCGATCATGATTGCATATTGCAAAAATTGCTGCCATGTTTGCAATATCCTTTTAGAAATTTTTTATATGTTCGCGCAAAATGCTTGTTATGTGTTTATGTTTTTAAACCAATGCAGAAAAGTAAACTTGCCTAATGTCAAGAGAAAAAAAGAGAATTTTAAATTCATTATTTATAACATTTTCCATTTTTATTATCCGCGTAAGACTGAATGCGGATTTATAACTAGTCGGCTTGGAAAGAATTACGATGCAAATTATGACGCTTACTCGCGAACAGCTAACGCTTCCTTTAACTCAATATTTAACATCGGTTCGATGAGCTTAACTTTGTTTCGCCGACTATTTCTCGATATCTCGTCTCGTAACCATTAATTTGATATTCAGCTTGCATATTTAATGCACTTTTGCAGTCTCCCGGCTGCTCTATTACACTCGTAATTTGATACATAGATTGAAACTGACTCGACAAAGCTCGGCGAAATTTTGTAAATTGGTACGGTCCACTAGAATTCCCGTGGCAATTGTAGATAGCAATAGTGTTTCGTGCTTCAATCGAAATAACATATCCCCCGCGTGCTTGAACGCGAATCAAAGTGAATTCATTCGGCATGGATTTGCCTCCCCGCGTTTGGCGATAGGGCTCTTTATTTATTTATGTTTCGATTTTACAAATGCAACACCCGCGCGACGACGACGCCCCGACAACGATGAACCCGCGCAAACATTTCGCGAGACGCGTATAAGCTCGCGCAAAATTTTGTTGCCACTCCCCTTCGCTTAACCCGTTTATCGGCGGGCGAGCGCGGGCTGTGTCTCGTAACTCACCCGTTGCAAAGTTAAATTTACTCGTAGCGAATATGATGGAGAACAGTTATGCTAATACCGCTGATTTCAGTAGTGGACGCATCCGTGTGCACTCGCGAGCTCTCATTGAAACGACGCGACGCAGAGACGCGCATAGAAAAAGAGAGGAAAAAAATTTTGTTTAAGTTGCTTTGACAAAAGTTTAATTTGAGTACCTTATCTCTGCTCTGTTTATCTCGTTAAATAACTCATTAATGAAGCTCGAGATGATAAAACACGTATTTACGCGAAAGAAAATAAATCTCCAGTTAGCAAATAAATGTATATTTCTGTAATGTACGACGTAAACGTGCCCCGTTTTAGGAAGCGATTTTAGGTAAATTAGCTTTAACTAAAATTACCTCTGCACTACATTATTCTGCATTACATCCGCGCTTAAATTTCTATTGTTAAATAACTCGGTAGTGAAGCTCAAGATGGTGAGAAAGGAAAATTTCTATTCAGCACACAAGTGTAGACTTTGCATGTAAAGAGGAAATGCGCTCCAAAAAATGTTCCGGGAAGAAATTTTTAGAAGGAGTTTGCTTAATCTAATGAACATTTAATTTGAGAACTGCACATGTCCCTACATTTTCCTCATTACATAACTCGGTAAATGAAGCTTAAGATAATGAAATGTGTTCATGCGAGAGAAGAAAATTTCTAATTAAGAAACAAATGCAAATTTTGCTCGAAAAACGACGTGAATGCACTTCAAAAACAGTCCGAGTGGAGCTTTGTGATAAAATCGCTTTAATGGAATTCCAGTTGAGCCTCATATCCGTTGAGTTTCTTCATTGTTAAATAAAAACAGTAATGGAGTTTAAGATAATTAAAAGTGTCGTGTATATATAAAAGAGGATATTTTCTCTCTTTTAGAGACAACTTATATGTTTTATGTACAGAGGCATATTTTATGCTTGTGCTTGTCCTGTTACTATTGCAATTTGTAATCGCGTCACAGAGGTGGTTGCCTTTAAATCAAAACCGCCGCGTTGAATGACGAACGCTCTGTCGTGTAATGTAAACTGTACAATCTTGCGTTTCGCTTTTGCCATGTGATTAGCATATTAAATTTTGCTGAACATAACATAAATTTTGACACAATAAAACACTAGTGCTCTTGCATTTCTGCAGTTTTTTAACAAATTTCGCGATTTCATCTAAAATTTATATTTTTAAAAAACGGAGTTATTAAATTTTTCAAAAAGAATGTAGTTAAAAGACTTCAAAAATTTTCTGTCAAACATAGCTAAATCAATTAAATTATCGAATGGACAGTTATTGTTTCACTCAAATTCATAGAAGACTGGTCGAAATAATAAGGAATGTTTGTATAATAGCAAGTTATATGTATAGAGATTAGGTATATATAATTTATTGTTATATATGTGTAATCTGCAGTTTTTTAACAAATTTCGCGATTTTATCTAAAATTTATATTTTTAAAAAACGGAGTTATTAAATTTTTCAAAAAGAATGTAGTTAAAAGACTTCAAAAATTTTCTGTCAAACATAGCTAAATCAATTAAATTATCGAATGGACAATTATTGTTTCACTCAAATTCATAGAAGACTGGTCGAAATAATAAGGAACGTTTGTATAACAGCAAGTTATATGTATAGAGATTAGGTATATATAATTTATTGTTATATATGTGTAATCGCTTTGAATTATTCGCGCCATGCAATATCACGGAAAATAAGTAAAATCTTATTGAAATCTTAATGCGTTCATTCATACCTGAGATTCTGGTTAAAGCAGAACAATCTCTCTCTCGCTAATATTTAAAAGCACAGAAACGATCGTAAATTATTGATTCCAAAAAATAACACGATACCAATTGAATGATACAGAAATGTACCTAGCAATGAATTCTCTCGGATGTACTATTGTATAACAATAAGAATACTGCTCAGCAGATTAATCGGCAGTCACATCTGTCATCCTCCACTAGAAACAGGATGACAGATGAGGAATTTTTCTTCGACCGAAAAACATTACCGGAACGTCGCCAGATGCCACGTTGAAAACGGCCTTGCCCATTCTGATTCCAAATTCCGAAAACGCACCGATCCAATCTGCGAAGACGTCAAGAGGAACAACCTCGACCTCTTTCGCCTACATCTGAATACGCGGACTGCCGAGAGAGAATCCTCGATCCTGACGACGGGATTCCCCGCCCATTCCGTTCTCGTCGCGACTTTCACGGAGCAGAGAAGTGAGAGAACCGGCTGGAACCCGGAGAACCGGGCGAATCATCGATTACTGGCATTTTTAAGGACATCGATAAATACACCGGCTGATCGTTTCTCGTCGACTGGCACACAGATTTTCTCGCAGTTGTAAAAATAGAAAGAAACAGGGGGGGGGGATGGTTCCAGGGGAGGTTCCTACCAGCGACGAAGCCGGATAGTGGTCTCTCTCCTTAGACGAGAAGAGGCAGCAGCCTCTGCTTGCACAAGAGAACACCTCACCGATCTCGAGGAAGGACCCGGCGGCGACGATTCTCGCGGTCGCACTTCGCACTCCTCCGTGTCACACCGGTCCAAGTGGCGGATTTCAGCGCGAGCGGAGGCCGACGAGCGGAAACACCGGAGCAGAGGACCAGCAACCTTCGACGGTCGACGGCGTACTGGCGAGGAGCAGCCAGCCGCTTCAGGTTGGGAGCTCGTCTGCGTTACCGACGCAGGCGTCCTTGATGCAACGAGCTGGGGGGATCAGGCGGATGCGGATCAGTGTGCCTGCCAGATAGCACGGAACCCAACGGAACCCCCGAAGAGGAGCGAGAGGAGCAAGGAGAAAGAGAGAAAGGGCGAGAGAGAGAGAAGGAGTGAGAGAGAAGACGGGGGCAGTATAGCACAAACTCATCGGTTGTGTAGATACCTGTTGAATGCACTTGCCCAGGGTGGGAGGAAGTGCTGCTGCCTCGACGGGTCGGAGAAACGCACCGGAGTCGCCGTCACCGCGGATGCTGCATCGAACCGGGCGCGCGGGCGAAAGGATCCTCGAAACAAACGGTCACGGTCGATCGGAGATTCGAAAACCCATTCTGCACTCGGCATTTCGCGCGCTCGCTGTCTCTCGGCTGCACTGTTGGGATTTGCCTGCGCGGAGTTCTCTGCTTGTTCGTGGCGTGTAACTCCGTCCAGGCGAAACGCGGTAAATGACAGGGGAACAGGAAACTCCGTGGCCGATTGCGGAAATATTATCCTTCCGCTCGATTTATGTAGCTAACAAATCGAGAAGAATTGAGCTGGTTTATTTTATCACGGGTGTACAATTGCCGATTTTGATCGCTGATTCTACGTTTGCGTTGTTCAAGTTGGCAGGAGAATACGAAAAAAACATGGAAATTATTCCAAATATCAGTTTAAAAATTTGTTGTTTTTTTTTTAAATAGCCTGTAATTCGCTACAACATTCCTTCATTAATTCACAGTCTTAAATGTGCTTTTAGAGTAGGTATACGCAATACGAAGATGATGTCCAAAATGTTAAAAATCTATATTTTTATTTCTATTATGAAAACTGTTATTTTAATAGAGAAATTAAAAATTTACGAGTAATTTATATAATAATCAATAAATAAAACTATATATGAAGGCTCTCTTGAATAAAATAAAAAAACATTATATATAATAAATTTGGCAACAAGAGCCAGTTGCGGTAATTAGTGCGCTATATGTATGTATAATTTATTATAATCTAGAATTCTAGAACAATAAAATAAAACTAGCGTACGTTTTGACTTTTTCTTTGGCCATCCTCAGCGTATAAAATTAGAGTAAATTATAATTCGACTTACATTGATCGGAATTTAACGCAGTAAATCAGTTAAAACAGTTTGTAGATTGTTACTAATTTATATCATTGTCTCTCACAATTAGAAGTAAAGGCAAATGTAGGCTCCGAAGCATATCGAACTATCTTCGAGATGTTTCACTCTTCAGTTGGAAAGCCAGGAAGAAAAATAGATAATGGTTAATCGTGTTATCTCATATGTCCTTAAGGCAACGTTAAATTTTAAAAGATACAGATATAGTAACCATTTAGACTCAATTTTACCAAGGCAGGTTAATTTTAATCTCCCTTTAACTCACTTTTTATTCTCTTCTAGTTCCAAAAGTTAAAGAAAAGTAAAAAGTATAAAGTTAAATCAAGATTAAAGTTAATCTTCATTGGTGGAATTATTGGGCCATAATGTATAAGATATCGCACCGCTTGTCAAATTTAATATACCTACTATAGAATCTATATCTCATATAGCTATAAAAGATTTTTTTCAAAAAATAAGATTAAGGTACCTGTCTGAATGGTTAATTCCATCATCGAATTGCGGCAGGTGCGAAAGTTGCCTGTTAACTCCGCGTTGCGATTCTATCTACTCGCTATAGAAAATTTGATGTAAATCGAAAGAATTTTCAAAATGTTAAAAATCTATATTTTTATTTCTATTATGAAAACTGTTATTTTAATAGAGAAATTAAAAATTTACGAGTAATTTATATAATAATCAATAAATAAAACTATATATGAAGGCTCTCTTGAATAAAATAAAAAAACATTATATATAATAAATTTGGCAACAAGAGCCAGTTGCGGTAATTAGTGCGCTATATGTATGTATAATTTATTATAATCTAGAATTCTAGAACAATAAAATAAAACTAGCGTACGTTTTGACTTTTTCTTTGGCCATCCTCAGCGTATAAAATTAGAGTAAATTATAATTTGACTTACATTGATCGGAATTCAACGCGGTAAATCAGTTAAAACAGTTTGCAGATTGTTACTAATTTATATCATTGTCTCTCACAATTAGAAGTAAAGGCAAATGTAGGCTCCGAAGCATATCCAACTATCTTCGAGATGTCTCACTCTCCAGTTGGAAAGCCAGGAAGAAAAAGAGATGATGGTTAATCGTGTTATCTCATATGTCCTTAAGGCAACGTTAAATTTTAAAAGATACAGATATAGTAACCATTTAGACTCAATTTTACCAAGGCAGGTTAATTTTAATCTCCCTTTAACTCACTTTTTATTCTCTTCTAGTTCCAAAAGTTAAAGAAAAGTAAAAAGTATAAAGTTAAATCAAGATTAAAGTTAATCTTCATTGGTGGAATTATTGGGCCATAATGTATAAGATATCGCACCGCTTGTCAAATTTAATATACCTACTATAGAATCTATATCTCATATAGCTATAAAAGATTTTTTTCAAAAAATAAGATTAAGGTACCTGTCTGAATGGTTAATTCCATCATCGAATTGCGGCAGGTGCGAAAGTTGCCTGTTAACTCCGCGTTGCGATTCTATCTACTCGCTGTAGAAAATTTGATGTAAATCGAAAGAATTTTCACGGGTCAACCTCAGAGTCTGGGAAATTAATGCGTAACTGTCGCAGAGCTGTCAACGACATGATTCAAAATCGCTTCGATAGAACGTCACTCTCGCGCCCGACGATCAAGAAGAGACTACTCTGGGGACAGAGGGAACGGTTAAAACTCAAAATTGCATTCATCAGAAATGGGAAATTACGCGCCGAACCGAGACTCGTAATTAAGACCGATTTTCCCACGACACATGACGAGCAGCTGAAAAAGAGAGACTTAACATTGCAGGACGCTCGGAATTCGGAACGAGGATACGGATTTGTAAATTTGTCCTCGCACTTGCACTTGGCGTGAAGAAATTAAATTTCAACGCCGCTATTCAACGCGGGGGTGGAAGTTTTCCAGCCGTAAGTAATCAAAGGTGACGCGGACACGCCGCGTTGCGCGCGCCGTCCGAGAATCCGGTCGACCGGAGTTAGGAATCCGGATTGCTGACGCGTATCTAACAACGTAATTTCAGTGTAACTTTATCACGCGCTTGTTACACGAGAACGCGCGATTCCGGCAGCGAGGTGACCGCATTTCGGTATCGCATATATGCCTCGAACGAGATACGGGTTCGTCAAGAGGAAGGGTCGATACTCCGTACTCGACACGTCGAATCCTTCCTGCGGCTACAGCTTTGCCGGCTTCGAATAGGTCCTTGTTGCGCTAACGTATCAAACTGTTTCCCTTACTGACATTAATACTCGCATTAGCACTCGGGAGAATAGAGAAGTTATAGGAGATAAAAGAGGTAATAAGACACCAAGGCTACAATTACTAACAGTACCTTTGTAGTTCCAAGGATATTTTAAACGCATTCTACGAATTATGTAGACATGAGGCTATTATATTAATTAGATCCATTCTCTTCTTATATTATTCTTATTCTTATACGATATATTATTGTATGAATAATATAAAAATTACATTATATATACGATATATATTTTATATTATTCTTACGATATATATTAATTACGATACGATATATTTTATATTATTTTTTATACGATATATTAATTAACTCTAATTAAAATAAATCTCTGAAAACAAAAAAGCATATTAAGTTCATTTTTAAGAAGGCTCAATTCTTTTGATGTGACATTTATGATCTCTATCAAGTTTTATCCCCTGCAGGATTCTTCATTGTATTAATAATCGGAGACAAAAATGAAACGATAAACTTGTCGTTATTAAATGTAAATAAATTCCACGTAATAAAAGACAAAAATTATAAGTTATTGAGAGTTAGAATTTATATTGTTCTACATATTTTGAATTTTTAACGCGTCGTATAGTGCTCGACGAGAAAATTACCGCGTCCTCTTGCCTCGCGGAGTCGAAACGGCGGTGAAATTATACGGTAAGATTGGCGGAAGTGCAAAGTAAGGACGATGGCAGGTAGTTCTGCTAAAATTTTCAAAATTACGCTCTACGTTGGCCATTTTCCGAGGGCGCGCGCGACATCAGCAGTAATCGTAATAACGGCGAGGGACATTAATTTTATAAAAGCCAGCATTGTTAAACAGTGATTTGCACAACTAAATACATTCATTATCCTACTCGACCGTCTGCATATAACCAGTAATTTGAATCATGGCAAAACCAGCGCAGTTTTTCTTAACTGATTTATATTTCATGCGTTGAATTATACGGTTTTAATTTGAGACATATTTGCTGTAAGCAATTATAAATATAATTTTAAATCATTTCTAATATTATCTATCCATTACATACTCGCAAACATGTATTACGCTTATCTAATTTTATTTTATATATTAAAGTAGTAGTTTATAGTAATAGTTAAATAATTTAAAATTAGTGATTATTAATTATTGACAATCATTAGTACTACCAAGAAAACAAAGCAGGCTGAGAAATTGACTTATAACTTAACAAAATAAAGAATGATATTATTTCATGTATTAAAAATTAATCAATTATGTAAAAGAAGTAATTTATTAAATAAATCGCTTCATATTGAAGCATAAATAACGTTATATTTTACAAAAAATTATATTGACGTACATATATAAGTACCTATAATTATATGATATTATATCAAAACAAAAATGTTTTTCTTGCGGAAAGTTTGTATACCACACAATTTGAACAGAATACAATGGTGATGTCGGATAAACATTGAAAAGGAAGCCAATTTTGCTCTATAGAAAATTTCACAAAAATAACGATATTCAAAAGATTGTAAAAGATTTTAAATTTGAAATAAAACACGGTTGTTTTGTCGGTACATTTTTAGTCGATATTTTTTTGCGATTTCTACCGTGTGCAATCTCCTGCCGTAATGACTCTGGAATGAAACCATATAGTTATAAAGTTGGATGGAATAAAACTATAATATAATTATGGAATAAAATTATAGTTATAGATGTATAATATGTACGAACATATAATAATCTTTTCTGATCTTATGTTTCATGAAAATGACTTCAAGCAAGTCGATTGACTATTTCGGTTTGCAATTGCTCATGGTCGCAATACGGAAATAAACAGCTTACGTGCATCCGATATAATCTCGCGACACGCGCGGTAAAAAAAACGGTAATCGAAAATAACGTAGTTATATCCGATAAGACGGTTTCCGTAAATAACCGTACGTACGCGTACGTACGATAAATTTCTCTCTGGATGCTGTAGTTTTGCGGTTGGATAAATTAGTTAAGCTTAACGCTGCTTTGTAAAAATTATATGAAGTAACATTGCACACCGAGCGTTCCAGACTTTGATGATGGAAACACACACGGGTTTTTTAATCTGGAATTTTTCCATGATAAAAATATCGAGGAGGTAATATTTTTTAAATTATAAACGATTGGAAATGAAAGAGATTTTGAATACTGAATTTCACCGGCGCAAATAATTAAACATTAAACCTTTATTTAAATTTCAGTGAACTTTATTTTAATACATTCGTAATTACAAGATTAGTGGCAAATGTGATATGTCAGATTTTTTAGTTAAAACCAAATATTTTTTTAGCTATAATTATTACTAGTATAGTGTATATTGTAGCTATTAGATACTATATTATATAGGACACGGCTGTACATGATTATTACGATTGTTTGTTACTATACGTTTGTTGTTACTTTAGTAACCATGGAATCATCGATTTAACGTTATGTCCAGCTATCACATTTATTAATGAAAGAAGATCTTTTTCAATTAGTTTACTTTGCTACAGTTGCCTATTTCCTTATTTTTTACGCTTAGTAAGCAATCCATGAATTTTATAAAAAATACTAATAAACAGTTATTCTCTATTTTATAATAATTAAGATATTTTATATAACAAGATATTATATACCTATATTTATATAATAACATATTCTATTTATGTCTATTGTCTATAATAAGAATAAATAATAATTATATATTTCTATTTTTCTCTCTCAATTATCAGTTTGCTAGACTTTTAAAGAGAATCTTTTTTGTTGAGATAAATATATTATAGATTTAAAATATGAAAAAATAGAAAGCAGCAATGTAATTTTTATGCTCGTTGCCGACACGTCATGAAATGTTCGAAAGCAAGACTTCAAAGACTTCAAAAGGCACTCCATTTAATATGAAATCGCCCGTAGCAAAAATTCTTGTGTCGAAAAATAAATGAAAGACCGCGGGCTGTACTTTCAGAAGTTTCAGATATTCCTGCCGACTGACTGTGAGTGATTAAACGAAATATTCTCTGTTTCGCCGTTGCTTGTATTTATTTGCATGATCCGTGATTCTTCAGCACTTATATCTATTTGTACGCATTCATATATTTGTATTTATTTGAAAATCTCTTTTTTCTCTTGCTGTTATTCCGACAATAAATATATCCGTACCGATGAAAAATGCGAGGAACGCATTAAGTGAGATATCTGTTTTTCGACAACTTCTTTCTTTCTTCTTCCTACTTTCGCGTTTATTCCGCATTTCTAGCCATTGTACTTCGGCGTCACCTCGGCGAATCGATGATGCGTGCATATACGACAACGTGAATTATCGATCTGCCAGTTCGTTTCTTTTACACTTGACACCTCGCCAATTCCCACGGTGTGCATACACGGTCGGATATCCGCTATTGTTGCTCGCGCTCTCTCTCCGATGGCCTATAATTCTAGGCATAAATTATTTGCAGACTCCGAGAGTTCAGTGTCCATGGCAATGGCAAAGCCAATGTCAGCCGAGGTCGCCGCCGTCGTCGGTGTACCTATACCTGGTCTAGGACCTTTGGAATTGTTCCAGCCACATACGCGTATCGCTTTTGTGCTGCGATTTTAACGCGAGATGATTTAAGGTGGTTCTTGCAGTACTTGCAAGTCACAAAGGCAACTATTGTTACTAGTGACAAATATGAATGATTTAGTATGTAAAAATTGGCATACATTTAAATTAATTATTTCGTAAGGTTTTTTCTCATTAAACCGTCGCTATATATAAACTGAAAATAGCAGAGCGAAGTCACAAATTTGACTAGAGAATGGCAGGACAAGCGCCTTGTGTGTCAGCTGACGCGTGCGCGTTGCTAAGCAGCCACTCAAGACGGCCGCCATGACTCTCGTGTCGTGTCAAAAGTTGCCGAAAGTTTGTCGAAAGTTTCGCTTTATTTATATACGGTACGGTCAATCAGTTTGGTGTCGCGTCAGTATCTTAAGAAATGTTTATTGCATTGATTAAACAGTTTTTCATTCGTTCATCTAGTCGAGAAGTATAAACGTATTCCATGAATGTGCGATTACATGGTGATAATAGGGAAAGGGGGGTCAAAATTGGCAAAGTTTACGGACATATATCTCCGAAATCAAGCTATAAAAAAATTCGAAATCAGGCACACTATAGGAACGTTGACCTTTCATATGATATCATATTTTCCGGGCTATCTACATTTGACCTAAATGCATAAGAACCACCTTAAATCCGATTACTGCACCTTGAGGAACTTTGTTGCAACTTTATAACGGAAGCTCTGATCTCGAATTAATGATCTTTTATCACAACGCGATTTGCATCAAGTTACTTTTTCACTAATTTAAAAAATACGTATAAAGTGTGTAATATTAATAACTGAACATATCCAAATTATTCTGAATTTATAAATAGAAAGTACTGGATTTTGCAAATATAAAAGTAAAAGTATTGTTGCTTTGCTTTTACAGATATTTTTTCATATTCTATTTATGTCTCTTAATTATCACGTTTTACTGTAGCTTTTTAATGAATTATTTACAACATATAGGAAATACTACTTAAATTACTTATTAATAATAATTTTGGTTCTTAGCAAATAGTGCATGAATTTTAAATACATTGAAAATAGTCGAACCCTAATAGACATCATATGATAACGTGGAGGATAGTTGATTACTGCAAAACTCATAAGTGCAACAGGTAAAAAATCTTCTTGAAAACATTGTTCTATGAAAGCAAAGTGAATAAAAACGCAAAGCTACCTTTAATACATGATTTTGCTTTCCGAGCGCTCTCCATCAGGAAAAGGAAGTAGTCATCAGTCGACTTATTCTAGTTTTACATTGAAGGATCGACTACTTCCGTGATTCTAACTTATAAATTTTGACAAATATGTATAATATGAGACAAATAAGAAAATTTTATTGTACATTTTAATATAATTGTTTTATAAAATTCTTGAGGAGAAATTATTGCTTTTTATTTTACAGTATTTTTACGTAAATAATGAAATAAAATTTTATTTCTATTAGCAGAAAAAGATATATACGATATAAAACAACTTGATTCTTGAAGTTAATTTGATTACACAAACATTAATATCTCTTTGATTTCGTTATATTTTACAGATGAAAGTTATCGTATTAATTGTATCCAAAGAGAACTTTCGATTAAATAATAATTAATTATCAAATTGCCTGTTATACGTATAGAATTTTTTTTAAAGCAAAGTCAGATAAAAACTCATCAAAACTTATTGTTTACTATTTTAAACCGCAGCATATTTATTCGACTGTAAAGCTGCGTTATCTTGACAGATTCATTGGTAATGCCAACAGAAATCATTCTCAGTCAGTCGAGAGGAAAGGTACCCGATCGGGATTCGCGTGAATCAAATAAAAAAAATTGACTAGGGGTAGCACAGCCGGAATATAAATTCATCGCCGTCCTTGGTGACTTGGCGGACAATGAATCCCTTAGGGATGGCTCCCTTAAGGCCCTTCACTGCGGCCATTCTTCGTGACATGCGGATTACAATGTGATGCAGCTGTGAGATATTTTATCTATCCGATGTTGATAGGATTCCGTAGAAGTACTAGAAACGTATATTTGAGAAAAATTTGACGAAAGTTCTTTGTATGAAATTCAGTGCGTTTTACTTATTTTTTGCCGGTGATTAAAATAATTCTCTCGGCATGTAAATAAATCATATTTATTTAAAACTCGTCTGTGAGCTGTGAGTAGCAAAGTGAAGAGATCTTTTGTAATATGCGTGTGAATGTTATTTTATTTAGTTGAAGCATTGTGAATAATTCACACAGCAAATTCACACACCATTAATTTTAATTAACTATAATGAATTTCATTAATTCACACATTATAAATTTGTTATACATCTGTTTCGTGATTATGATGTATTTGTAATTACGCAGTAGTTTCTTTTAATGTATTCAAAATCAAGTTTTTCTTATAACATCACTTTAATTAATCTGCAATTGTGCGGATTTATGCGTTACGAACATTTTATCATGAAGTTTTTAGATAGCAATGTTGTTTAATCAATAAATTGATATGAAAAATACTCGCTTAAGAAACGAGATGTAATCCCAGAAATGATTAATATTCCGCTATAACAATTTTTATAAAATATGAATTTAATATTTGTGTGAATATACATACGCGCGTGTGTTTGTGTGTGTTTACGTAAAAAGTGATAATATCAAACGATTAGTATAATACATCACTCCTAACAGTATTCTACATCACACGTTATCAACATTAATAATAATGTATGAATTATGACTTTTTTGAACAATTTTTTTTATGTTTTAGACAAATTCAATTTTTCGATAATCTATTTATTAAATTAAAACTGCCGCAGAGGAAAGCAAGAATAAAATTAACGGTCCAATTTCTCTCCCTTCCTCCCTCCTTCCTCTCTCTCTCTCTCTCTCTCATACGTTTCCAAAATTTATATACATTTCCATATTTTCTATTAATAGGTGTTTAAAGTTGATTAAAATCAAGTTACACCTGCATTCTATAACCTTACTCATCTACTTTGCAGTAGAAAACGTATTTTCCAGACGAATCGATTGATTATTAATGAAATCTCATCTCAACTCTCCAGCAAACAATCTCTCAGTAAATATAAATTTATTATACTTTCTCTCTTTTTAACGTTTTCCAATTAAGTTATCCAACTTCGTGGCTGATAGACACTGACGCCGCTTATGTCTCAAATAAGCGACAGGGAGTGTCGTCGAATGATTTCCACCCTTCATTCAGCGCGTTTGCTTTGACATGCCTACCATGCCTCGTTATTTTTAATGAGGCACGTTTACATAATAGCATCAGTTTCAAAGAATCTTCAGGCCTCTGTACGAGATGGCCTGATATCGTCCTTTCTCTTCCTCGTTGAAAATACACATAAATCTATGTACATACATAGATAGCATCAACGTTATTATAAATTTACGTTATTGACTATCTGATATTCTGATTTATTAGCAAGGAAAACGACTCGATAAGTCAAAGGTAAATATTAATTATTCACAATGATATACTGTATAATTGAAATATTTCGTAAATTAAAATAATAATTGAAATAATTTTTCTTCTCTTTTGAGTCTCTTTATCCTTTTAGACCAAAACCCAAGAAATATTTCAGTATCCTGATTGAAAGACAGCGCGATACTTTCTTACGTAAACGTCTAAAACGACAAAGAATCACGATTGAATTCGTTATTGAGAGAAGACATAACATCTTTCATTAAAGAAAAATATTCTGTGCGAATAGAACACAGAATATATTTCAAAATTATTTTAAATGTATCAAGACTACACATAGTCTTGCATATTAAAAATGAACGGTGTGTAAAACTTCTATATTCTTTTAAACAAAAAAAAAAGTATTTTTATGTGCTCCCATCGCATATATATAATTCTCGCGCACGTTGTCTCCCTAAATAACGCGTTCGATATTTTGATTGTCACTTAAACTCGACAGTCGATGTAGCGGTATTTTTTCCGATCAGAACGATAAATTATAACACGTGCCAGCCGTCCTCAGTGTGATTTACGATGATAGAAAAATCAAGTCGGGCCGGTCGTTTTGTATTTCCTCGCGGCATGACGCTCCGCACGAGCAAGCGATCGGCACACCCGGAAATATTGCGGTTTAGTTGCGTTCCCCCCTTTATATATATATTTATATACATATACACGCGCGCGCACATATACACCCACAACACATGAATACATACACATATACAAATATATACATGTATATGTACATATATATATACACATACGCGATGGCCATGCTTTATTCGACGGCATGGCTCTTCCCCGTGGGATAACATATCGCGAGAAATTGCGCGTCGTGATTTAAATCCGCGCGCAGCAAGTTTCGGCAGAACGTTACACCGCTGGACTGCCCAGGACTGACCGACCGACCGAGCGAATTTTTACCCTGAAAATTGAAAGAGGTATCAGGATCCCACGGTCACCGGTCACCGACGAATACTTTTCAATTCCGTATTTAGAAGGCACCTGCTGAAACGGGCGAAAACCCGGATCTCGCGCGATCGCGAACGCAACCTATATAGGTACACCGTTCTACCTTCTACCTCGGAAAGATTGGCCGGCATTGTTGCGTTCACCGGGCATATACTTCTTGCGCGAAAGTTTGGAGATGATTGGCACTTGAATACCACTCTCCGCGTGTTCGTATGTTGCGAACGCTTTTACAGTTACGAATTTGCGTCGTGGGTTAGAAAACTTCTTTCTTCTTTGGCCTCGCAAGTCAAGGTGTTTGCTCCGATGAGCACGCGAATGTTACTGTGCAAATCTCTTCATAACGAGTAAGGCGTCTTGTGAAGTCGGTATTTGAGGAAAATTGTCTTCTTTGTATGTTGCATACAAATACAAAGCTTCCCATTTCTACAGTAACTGTCGTTAAAATTTGAGATTCCTTAATTAAGTAAATTGAAAACAAAGACCCTAACAACAAGATGTCGAGACACATTATAATGTTTGACTTATAAGATAAAAGGCTTTTAGCGAATTAAGCAAAATAAAGACAAAAAATTTATTCTTAATTAAATTTTAAACAGATTTCACTTTGATAAAATATTTAACGAAAGATATTTAACATAAATTAAAAAATGACAAGTAACGATTTTTATCGGATATTTTTAAAGACAAATTAGCTCCTAATTTATCAGAGATTCTAATATTAAAATTTTATTCCTTAATAACGAAGCGCTCTGTATAAGCTTTATTAAATCAAACAATAAAGTTATGTTTGTTTCTTTTATTATCTTTGTAAAAACTGTTAGTTAAAACTTTTTTTTAATTTTTTTCTAATGTGATAAATTTTTGTCTTCTTATGTTTAAAATGTCTCATTAATTTTCATTATC
>JASTWQ010000522.1:0-126079 GCA_035220615.1 Leptothorax acervorum | reverse complement strand
CACGAACGTTGGTACGGACATGAGATTTCTCTCTCTTTTTGATGCGTTACTCGAGAAGAATGACGTGCAAATATGCAAACGTCTCGCGACACTTTTGATTTATACCCTGCTCCCCTTCCCCCTCTCTTTATTAATAGTTGTTTTTTTTCGACGTTGCCGCGACCGCTCAGACAATTTTGCGCACCACGTTGGTCAACGGGTTGTATTGAATAACGCGATCGTGTATGATGAGACAGTACGCTGAGGTATTCGGTGGTACATTCTCCATGCAATCAAATTCTATTCTGACATCCACGGTGGCAGTTTTGACAGATTCGTTTTGTCGAGAGCAATCGATGACCACTATTGGAGCGTACAGTAGAAAATTCGGGACATCGAGACACGGCTGAACGTTCGCGCGTCCGTAATACGCTCTACTGAAACGCGTGTACATATCGTACAGAATCGCCCATCTGTGTCTACCAAAGTCCAAATTCATGTCGTCATACGGATAGAATTCAGAGTTTAGATAGAGTTTCACATTGGTCAATTTGCAATGATCGAACGTTGTTACTTCTTTGCTCATAATGTTCTTCCGGCCTGTCTGCAGAGCAAATATGACGTATCGCGGTTTTTCGAGCTGAGTCGCGGTCTTGATGGCCCACGAGTGCTTGGTCGTGTTCTGCAACAGGGGATACTCGTACAGATCCCACGAACGGAAACTCATACTCAGATATCGTCCGTTTTCCAAGGCGCGCAGCATCGACAGTTTGTTGATCTCGTTCAGCAACACGTGAGGCATTCGCCATTGTATCTTGAGTACGTTGATAGCAGGAGTCAACGTCGGATTTCCTACCAGGGAATTGTTATTGTTGCGCGATCGTATCAAGATCAATTCATGACGCGCGTTGATCACCACGCGTTTGTAATCCTCGCAAAATCCCAGTAACATGCTGAGCGGTACGTGAAAAATAAAGTTTCTTCGCGTAGAAGTGATGTCCGCGTTATTGAACATATCCCAGCCGGCGTTTTTCAGAATCGTACTCGCGCCCAAAGACAGCGACGCGTAGTTCTTGAGCGTTGTTGTTATTCCTACGTTTCTGTTGCGATCAATCTCCACGCCGTCGAGTTCATATCGAATTTCATCGAACATAAACGCGACGGCATTATTCGCCAATACCACGTTATCGGGTTCACCGTCTACTCTGTTCACCGTCAATCAGGGTTGCAAATAATTAAATCAATTTCTGATTTAATTCAAAAATAATTCATAAATCAATTTTGAATTATTAATTACTCTAAATTTTAAATCATAATTAAAATTTGATTTGTGAATTACACAGGCTATAATTCATAAATCAATTTTGATTCGTGAATTACAAAAGCTTTAAATCATAAATCAATTTTGATTTGTGAATTGCACCGGCTTTAATTCATAATTCAATTTTTATTTGTGAATTAAACAAGCTTTAATTCACAAATAAATTTTTATTTGTGCATTACACAGGCTTTAAATCGCAAATCAATTTTTATTTGTGAATTAAACAGGCTTTAATTCACAAATAAATTTTGATTCGCGAATTACACAGAATTTAATTCACAAATAAATTTTGATTCGTGAATTACAAAAGCATTAAATCTTAAATCAATTTTGATTTGTGAATTGCACCGGCTTTAATTCATAATTCAAATTTGATTTGTGAATTACGCAGGCTTTAATTTACAAATCAATTTTTATTTGTGAATTACGCAGGCTTTAATTTATAATTAAAATTTGATTTCTGAATTACACAGGCTTTAATTCACAAATCACTTTTGATTTGTGAATTGCATCGGCTTTAATTTATAATTAAAATTTGGTTTGTTAATTACACCGGCTTTAATTCATGATTCGTGTTTTAAAGCTGGTATAATTCACAAATCAATATTGAATTCTGATTTACAGGACTTTAATTGACAAATTATCTAATATTAACTTGTAAACTAAGACTAAAATAAACCATAATTACATATTAAATTATTGTGTACTGTCACGGCTTTTTGGCCGGATCAAAGGGACGCTAAGAGAGTCGGGTGATAGGCCTCTCGGGATAATCCCTCGCGTGAGTCAGGCGGTTCGCAACTAAATTTGTTGGGCGCCAGACGCGATATTCTCGCGTCCACTAATTATTCGACAATCGCTAATGCAAATGCGCGAAAACCCTAGCCTGTCACGCGAGGGGCCAGCCGGCTCGACCTAACGGCAGAGGGGCAGGGTAGAGGCAGGGCAGCGCGGGTCGTGACACAAACACAATAAAATTACACTCAAAAGGCCGTACGTTTAATGAACTATAAATCTCGTTTATTAGAAAATAAATGATCGGAGTAATAGCGATTAAACAATGTGAAAATGACAATTTAATTTATTTAAAGAAACGTCTCATTACTCGGAGAAAAAGAAACAGTAATCAGATCATGAAATTTTAAACAGCGTGTGGTTAACGGTTTTGATCGGTCCGGGTGAACGATAATTTCGCGGGAGAGAATATTACAAAGAGTTAGATATTGTCATGGCAAGCGGTCGTCCCGGCCGGAAAATATCAGCCAGACAATGATAAAGGCAATAAACAAACGTCGGTTGGAATCGTTCGAAAACACGGGCTGACCGGGGAAAGTATCGCAGGGGAAATTGAAACAGAACCGTGAATAGTTTGAATAGAATCGGCACAGACCACGAGTAAATAATACACGGTATACGAAACGTAAATTCGAGCGCTGTAACATACGGAGTAATTGACAATATAATATTCGAATCTACAATCCGACAAACAGGCTTGTCGTGAGAACAAATTTAATTCTAATTGACTCGAGAAACCGACTGATCGCGGCAGCGAAACGTGACTTTAAGTAGCCGATACTCAGGCTTATCGCGGAAACAAAACGCAGATCTAATCGACTCGACAAGCAGACTTTTCGCAGAAACAAGACTTAAATCTAACTTATGACTAACATCGCCAACACAGAAATATAATCGCGAGAAGGGAATCGACGGCGTTTTCACGCTACAAATAACGGGTGACGCCCCGCTGGGCGCACTGGAATTCGCTCGTAAACAACGCAAAAACTTACTTACGGCGACGCGAAGATCCGGTCGACCGTCGCACGAGCGCAGGTGCACTAACGCGATGCGAAAATCACTCGCGACACCCTTATCACAATTGACGCGACACGAACGAATACTCGGAAAACAACTCGACACTTACGCGGCGATCAAACAATTATAACTCGCAAATAGCTAACAATGACGTCACGATGGTCTCTACGCAATACGCGGCAGGTACCCCGCAGGGCCACTCTCCGGCGATACGCGATAAAGGAGCGCCTACGCGACTTCCCGAGAACAATACAACGACTCTCGTCACTACGCGAAACTCGATATCCGACACAAAAACGCGAGACTCTATTCCCGTCGGGTGTCGCGATACTCACGGTCGCGATCCCCAGGAGGCCGAATTACGCGATAAATTGCGCCCCAAAAACCTCCGGCGCACGGTTATGTCGTCGCGAGGCTTCTCACGTCCGCCGCCGACCGCCTACACCAAGAACGAATGCTCGCGAAAGTCGGTCGCGAGCCGAACAATCGCGAGACTCTAATTGCGCCCTTTCTGGCGACTTTGTGTTCCGCCGCGTCCGGCGTACGTCGCGTCCGACGATTTTCACCAACACTAACACCAAAATAACTTCGGAAAAGCACGCGTTCGCGATACGCGATATCCCGAAGGACGGCGGTCGGGGCGAAACGAACGCAGCACTCGCGGTTTTCCCGTGGCCGTTTACACGCTAATTTGTGCTAGGGCAACCTCACCGGATTTGCTGACCCCTCGGGAGTGCCGCTGGGAACAGCGGTTCCTGGTCCCAGGGCGCCGGGAATTTCTTCTCCTTTCTCGGCACAACACACCGAAATCACGCGAGAATCTAGTTGCCGATACTTAGGCTTATCGCGGGAGCAACTCCGGACAACGTTACGCTTCGACGGACGACCCAGAAGAGATCGAGAGGTCCGCTCGATGGAAAATCGAGAGCGCGCCCCTCCATGGGGGTGGCGCGGTAATTCGGCGCGGTGTCGCGACCAATCGGGGTCGACGTACGGCGGATCACGCGCGGGTGTTCGCTAATTTTCGGCGGGTCCTTCGAACGCCGTTCTGCGTCCCTTCGCCTGACGGACTCTATCGCCTTTCGGTTTGTTCTCTCGGGCGGGGTCCCCTTTGTCGGCCGGTTTCCTCGCGGGCCGGTGGGCGCTGGCCAGTCGCCCCCGGCCCCCCTTAGGGTGCGTTCAGAAATCCAACCCACTGGGTAGGGTAGGGTTAATCGAGATTACGCTAATAACTCTCTGGGGTAGTACCGAGTTAAACGACTTTCCGAACGTATCGAGTAAGATCGTGAGGTCAACAATAATGGCGGCGCAAAACCGAATATTGTTTTCTACAATAGTAGCGAGTCAAAAATTATTCGAAATATTGTTTACATTTATAAACGAAATTGAAAGTTGTGAATGTGATGATGATGTTGAAGAAAGTCTTTTAATAGAAAATATTCGACGAATTCGAGGAAAACAGCAGAAACCTGCGCGTATAGCAGGTTATGTTGAAAATGTCATTCCCCGTTATACTACAGAGCAATTTCGACATCATTTTCGGATGCTTCCTCAAGTTTTTGAAACTTTAGAAAATCGTTTAGGATCATTATTATCTAATGACAATAATGACAGTTTCGGACGTCTAATGATACCTGTGCGTATACAACTCTTAGCAACAATCTGGCTTCTTGCTACACCAGATTTATTCAGGTATATATATTTCTTAACTAAATAAATATATGTATATATATATACATATAATATATAAGTAGTTAAACACAAAGTATTTATTATTAAAATTTTTTGTTGCAGATCTGTGTGTGAAAAGTTTGGTTTAGCTAAATCTTCTCTAAATGACTGTGTACGCCGTGTTGTGAAAACATTAAACAGTATTGCAAGTGAGGTCATTAAATAGCCTACAGGTGCAAAATTGGCAGCTTCAAAGGAGAAATTTATGCGTCTCGGAGAAACTCCTATGCCTGGTATAGTGGGAGCTATTGATGGTGCTTATATATTTATAAAGAAACCAGACCTTGAGGTATCATCTCTCTCCCTCTCCCTCTCCCTCTCCCTCTCCCTGTCCTCTCTCCCTCTCCCTCTCCCTCTCCCTCTCCCTCTCCCTCTCCCTCTCTCCTCTCCCTCTCCCGCTCCCTCTCCTCTCCCTCTCCCCTCTCCCTCTCCCTCTCCTCTCCCTCTCCTCTCCCTCTCCCTCTCCAGTCTCCCTCTCCCTCTCCCTCTCCCTCTCCCTCTCCCTCTCCCTCTCCCTCTCCCTCTCCCTCTCCTCTCTCCCTCTCCCGCTCCTCTCCCTCTCCCCTCTCCCTCTCCCTCTCCCTCTCCCTCTCCCTCTCCCTCTCCTCTCCCTCTCCCTCTCCCTCTCCCTCTCCCTCTCCCTCTCCCCTCTCCCCTCTCCCTCTCCCTCTCTCCCTCTCCCTCTCCTCTCTCTTTCTCTCCTCTCTCTCTCCCTCTCCTCCTCTCCCTCTCCCTCTCCCCCTCTCCCTCTAACCCCTCTCCCTCCTCTCCCTCTCCTCTCTCCATCTCTCTCTCCCTCCTCCCTCTCCTCTCTCCTCTCCCTCCCTCCCTCCTCTCCCTCCTCCTCCCCTCTCCTCCCTCTCTCCCTCCTCTCTCTCTCCCTCTCTCTCTCCCTCTCCCTCCTCTCTCCCTCCCTCTCTCCCTCCCTCCCTCTCCTCCCTCTCTCCCTCTCTCCCCTCTCTCCCCTCTCTCCCTCTCGTCCCTCTCTCCTCTCTCCCTCTCTCCCTCTCTCCTCTCTCCTCTCCCTCTCTCCCTCTCTCCCTCTCTCTCTCTCCCTCTCTCCCTCTCTCCCTCCCTCCCCTCCCTCCCTCCCTCCCTCCTCCCTCCCTCCCTCCCTCCCTCCCTCCCTCCCTCCCTCCCTTCCCTCCCTCCCTCTCTCCCTCCCTCCCTCCCTCCCCTCCTCCCTCTCTCCCTCTCCCTCTCTCCCTCCCCTCTCTCCCTCTCTCCCTCTCTCCCTCTCTCCCTCTCTCTCCCTCTCTCTCTCTCTCTCTCTCTCTCTCTCTCTCTACGTGTCTCTCTATCTGTTACGTGCAGATCGAGAGGGCAGGGAGGGAGGCGGAGTGGCGTGTTACATTCATGATTCGTTGCGTGCGCGTATCTTAGCGTCGTCGCCTTCCGCCTTCTCGAATGAGCCCGAATTTCTCATTCTCGACATTCGGTGCGGTGCGGGTGGGCCTCTTTTATTTACTTCTATGTATCGTAGACCTAAAGGTAATAACTTCAGTAAATATGTGGACACCCTTACTGCATTCATGCATAATTATAAAAATATCATCATTGCGGGCGACTTAAACTGTAATCTCCTGGCTTCATCGTATGAATCCAGGCATCTTAGGAACACTGTTTCGCAACTGTCCCTTAATATTGTTGAATCGCAGTCGACTTTCCATACTCATTCCTCTGATTCATGGTTAGATGTTTTTATTGTCGATAACTTGGATAAAGTCTTATCATTTCGCAAGTCGAATGCTCCCTTCATTAATGGCCATGATCTCATTCAGTTAACGTATTCATTTGAGGTTCCGTCCTTTACAAATCGTACCCTGGTTCGACGTAGCTATAAGAGTTTTGATGACCAAAAATTTATTCAGACACTTACTTCCATGTTGTCATCATCCTTCCCTAATGATTTTGGCCAGCTGGATCTTGATGAGCCTGACATAGATGGCTTCCTGAATGTTATCACCAGCGACATCACTGCCAGCCTAGACCTATATGCTCCCATCCATACTTTTCGCGTAACCCGACCGTCGGCGCCCTGGCTTACTGAAGCTCTCGCTGGCAGAATTCGACGTCGCAACCGCCTGTATAATACCGCTCGAAGATCTGGCAACATTCTTGATTTCAATATTTATAGGTTATTCAGGAATGAACTCACGCTTGACTTGAGAAGAACCAGGGAACACTTCAATACGGAGAGGCTGAGCGCCGTTTCTGATCCTTCCAAAATATGGCGTGAGTTGGCCAATCTTGGTCTAATTGAGTCACCTCCTTCATCACCACTTAACTTCTTTTCTTGTGACCTTCTGAATACCCATTATGCCTCCATCTCCAACAAATATCCTTCTTGTTCACAATCACAATTTTTCAATATTATCTTGTTTATACAACCTAGCCAACCACTTTTTAGTTTTTCACAGATAACTTACGAAAACCTGTGCTCCTTAACAGGTTCCTCTTCCGCTTCTTTTGCTTCAGGATGTGATCAACTACCACTGCACGCTATTGCCCTGGCCTTGCCTCATATAGGCAATCTCCTAGTATCATTTTTCAATAGTTGTCTTAAATTAGCTTACTTTCCAACGCTGTGGAAACGTGCCATATTACGCCCTCTGTCTAAGGTAAAAACTCCTGCCTCACCTTCGGACACCAGGCCCATAGCCAATTTATGCGAACTCTCTAAGTTGTTCGAAAGAATTTTGCATAGACAATTAGTTGACTTCATCAACTCTAATCATGTTCTTGATGATCGACAATCTGGATACCGCAAGGGTTACTCCACCCAGTCTGCCCTTTTAAGAATAACTCATGACATCTTGAGTGGCCTTGATGTAGGTGAGGTTCTAATTCTGGTCCTTTTCGACTTCAGTAAAGCCTTTGACACGGTTTCTCATCATCTATTGTTGACTAAACTTAGGAGACTGGGGTTTTCGGATTCAGCCCTGAAACTGGTTTTTTCGTACCTTACAGGTCGCTCTCAGGCGGTTGTCGATCTCCAGGGTACTTTCTCGGAGTGGCTCTCTGTAACTTCCGGTGTTCCACAAGGATCCGTTCTGGGACCTCTTCTGTTCTCCCTTTTCATTAACGACATTGGGGCTTTTCTGAGGTTCACTGAGCACATGATTTTCGCTGACGATACGCAGATCTATCGTAGATGCCTCTTTAGCCAATTGAATACCGCTTTGCAGCTGGTGGCACATGATGTTGGCGTTATCTTTGAGTTTGCTGCAGCTAACGGGTTGTCTCTTAATCTTGGTAAATCTAAGGTCTTGATACTTGGCAGCAGACGTTATGTTCGGCAGATCAATCTCGAGGACCTACCCCTCATTTCCGTTAATGGCACCCCCATTCCGTTTGTTGAGGAGGCGCGAAACTTGGGTGTCATCATGAGCTCTGACCTTTCTTGGGATAGCCATGTCTCTCACATTTCCAGGAGGGTACACTTCGTGCTCTTCAAGCTCAAATTTCATAAAAATTCCTTATCCCAACGACTTCGGGTGAAACTGGTGACCGCTCTGATTTGGCCTCTGTTGGACTACTGTTGTCTCGTTTATAATGACGTCACTGATGTGCTGAACACCAAATTGCAGCGACTCATTAATTGTACAATAAGATTTATTTTCAATCTAAGACGTGACGAACATATCACACCATACCGACACCGACTTGGGTGGTTGTCTGTAAAAAATAGACGCCAATACTTTCTTGGTATTGAGATGTTCAAAATATTCCATGATATTTCTCCTTGTTATCTCTCTGTAATCTTTACCAGACCTGATCCCTCCATTAGACAGTCCTCACGGTTAGCGCGGCCGTACTCTTTTCACCTTCCTAATCACAGGACCGAGTCCTATCACAAGTCCTTTCATCTTGCGGGAGTTTATCTGTGGAACTCGCTCCCTATCGATGTAGTGTCGTCATCATCTATCACGGAATTCAAGAGTAAGCTCCACAACTATCTTTTCTCGCTCGAGCTGTCTATACAGCCTACTGTTCAGGCATAGTCTAATTGTATGCGAATTTATTAACTGGTTATTTCTGAGAATTATCTACGAATGTATAAATTATATCTTGTTTGCGTTTTTATTTCAGAGAATTTATTATTATCTTCGAGTTTATAAATTGTTACATCTAGTTTTAAGTTATAATCCTTTTGCTTTATCTACTAGCAGTCATTTCCTTAGTTTATTTTCAAATTTTCTTTATTTTATATTTTTCTTATTACTTTGTTCACTGTATTTTTGTATTTTTGTATTTTTGTATTTTTGTTTGTATTTTGTTTACACATGCTTATTCATGATTTGCCTAAAGTCTTGACTATGGCATAATAAAAATCAATCAATCAATCAATCAATCTCTGTGTGATGTCTGTCTGTCGATTGCTACAAATCCTGTCTTATTTGATAAAGAAACTGTGCTGACCTAATCTACTTTCCTTGTACCTAGTCTACTTTCCTTTGTAGGAAGTTGCTACAAATGCAGAAAATTACAATATGCTGTGGTTCTTCAAGCAATCTGTGATGCAGATTTGCTCTTCATAGATTGTTTTTCGGGTTATCCAGGATCGGTAGAAGACTACCGAATTTTTCGTAATTCAAACCTATACAAAGAAGTTCAGATAAATCTCCTTGCCTTCTTTCCTGACGATGAATTTATTGTTGGCGATAAAGCGTATCCGGTTCTGACATGGTGTATCCCTCCATTTCGAAACAATGGGTGCCTTACACGAGTAAGTTCAAAGAGCCAAACTTGAAAGAGATTTTTTTAGAAGTTCCCAGAACAATTTTCTTTGTTTTTTTAATAACTAATTTAAAATATTTGTTTCAGAATCAAAAGATATTTAATCGAGTGGTGTCACAAAAACGGCAAGTTATAGAGAGAGCTTTTGCTCTCTTAAAAGGAAGATTTAGGCGATTAAAATTCCTGGATATGTCCCGTGTAGATTTAATACCATTCTTTATTATGGCAGCCTGCGTCCTTCACAACATTTGCTTGGAAGGCATCGAGGATGATGTAGGAGAATTTGTAGAAGATAAAAGGGAAATGTGAAGAGGAAAATAATGACAACATAGATGATCCAATATATAATGATAGAGGACATGAGTTTGCTGATGGTGAGATTAAACGAAATTATTTATGTCTTCGAGTTGCTGGAAGACAGTAAGCCGGTATTCATAGTCTGATCTTATATTTAAGATCGTCTTAATTTCAGCCTCAAATGTACGAGCTGTTTTATTGTCTATAGAACATTCGAAGATAAACTCGAAACGATCTTAAATATAAGATCCGACTATGAACATACCGGCCTAAAAGTATTTACAATAATTAATTATTAAATATTAAGTATTAGATACTAGTTATTAAGTTTTCAAATTCTCCTACATCATTAGGTGTTAGATATTAGATAATAGGTGTTAAGTATTATGTGCCATTAAGCTTTGTATCTCCCCAAAGATGTTTCGTATATTACAGATATAGAATTATAAATATATTATACAATATGTGCATATTGTATTTATGTATGTTATAAATTATTATATTAGTGTACTTTCTTACTTAACTGAAATAACAAGATAAAACAGTATCAGAAATAAAACAATAGAAAATACAGAAAATACAAAGTTGTTTATTTTACATTTTTATCAACATAAAATACACAGCTCTCTAGATAAAAACCTAGAAATCAACGCTTACAATATATGTAAGTTAAATCACAGAACTTTTTGGTATATTATTTTACACGATTTTGGTAAATTATTTTTGGTATATATATTACACTTAATGCGACTATACAGATACATAAAATTGCTCTGCACGTTGTAATGAATAAGAGAAACATAATAATATATATCTAGGTATATATTTTAATATTTATAATAAACAGAAGAGAATTATTTCTATTAAAAAACAAAAATATTGAATTATCTGTTCTTAGTATCTATCAATTAAGAACCGAAAAAAAAACAGGAACTTCGAAAAATCACGTGCATAAGCAATTGTAGTAAACAAAAATTAGACTTACAACTTATCAATTACTTTTTGCATTAGGTCTTTATAAGAATCAACAGCGCTATTAAAAGCATTTAATATTTGCTTATGACGTTCCTTTCGAGCTGTTTCTCTTGTTTTGGCCTCATCTCTAAGTTTTGATATCGCTGTAAGAGTATCTCTTTCAAGCTTTGTTTTCTTTCTCTTGGGCTGGTATTTCGACAAATCTATATCAGAATCTGATTCAGTCACTTCAGTGTCTTCACTTGGCAGGCTCGTACAGTTACGAGAAGATGCTATACTTATTGGTTCGATACTTGGACTCTTTCTAAAGACTTCGTCAAGTTCATCAAATTTGCATGTTACTCTTGCTGCACCACTACTATTATCTCCAATGTTATCTTTTACATTCATATAGCTTTTGCGTATATTTTCCCATTTATCTTTAACTTGTATCCACGTATACTCGGTGAAACCTGCATCTTCCAATTTTTTGGCTATACTCTTCCATACCTCTTCGTTCCTAACTGTTGTACTTGCAAATTGAGATAAATGTTTTTGCCACTGTTCAATTAAGAAAAGTACGGCATCTGTCGACCACTTTATGCCTGAACTCTTTGTAATCTGGTTTGAATCTGTAACCTGTGGCTCTGAATCAGATGTAACCAGCATTGGAGAAGCTGAGGATTCAGATTCAGATGTAGGAATAACCTTTAATACCATGAGATTTTTTGCTGTAGCTTGACAAACACAGACTGAGCCATCTGTAATAAATCAAAATATTATAGGTGATTTTTTCATAATGTATGTTTTAACCAGTTTTCCATGTGCAGCTTCGATGAAGTAAAGTGAACAGCAATGATATTGCTTCTTACTTCAACTCATGGAAGCTGTATGTCAAACATAACGTGCTACCTTAATTTGAAAGCCAGTTTTGAATCTCATACAGCACGCTATTGAAAATATTATCTAGTATTGCAATATCCAGGAAATATATTTAAGATATAATGTGCTATATTTGATCTATTTGATATAATTATATAACAATCTTACAAAAACATACTTATGTGAAATGCTAAATTATATATGTTACTTTCTATCAAAATACTAAATAAAAGTTTTGAATTTAGAATTAAGTAAAATGAAAAATAAAACTCAATATTTTCTAAACCATGGCATTAAAAAATATAAACATCTGCTTACCGTGTTGATCGGTTATTAAAATCACATTGTCTTCAATGATCAAGTCCCCATTTTCCAACCGATAAAGGACATGACGCCCCGGAATGGGATTAACCTCAGAAGCAGCTACAGTCACTACAGTCTCGGTCTGTTCCATTTTTTGGGTATTGTTAGCAGAAAATCGCGGATATAACCTAGAGATTGTAAGGTGTTTTGATCGTGAAGTAGTGCGGAATATACGTTCTGCTGTGTGCTGCGTTCTTTCAAGAGCTAGAAGTGCGTATATGATGGTTAAGTACATAGATAAAATTTTATTTTAATATATATAGAGCACAATACAAGAAACAAAATAAAAATTATACGACAAAAACGAAAACACAAATACCTCCTCTTTTTCTGCGACAAGTTGCGAATTGGCCAATTGCAATGCGGTATGTTGTGCGGTTAACGAATTGCTTTGCGACTGTAACGTTATGTGAACCTGGAGTTTTGAAATTCTCGGATAATAAATGTTCCACTGCCGTTTCAGACATAGATGCCTTTATCGATCGGTGCAAGCTGCGGACTCGGATGCCGTTTCGTCACTGCTCTCCGATAAACAAAGGATTTTTTAATAAGATTGATCACTTCTGGTATTTGGGCAATTCTACAATTAAATTTATATGCATAATTACAAACTACCAAAAAGAGCGAATCTCTTTCCGCATTGATTTCACGTCTATTCACACCTTTCCAATATAGTCTCCACAAGTTGGGACAGCAATATATTGTCACTAAGGCCGAGTTTCTCCAAAACCGTATACAACTGTTGATTACTTAGCTTTTCTTCGACGAGATTAGATTGAAGTATCTCTAAAGTTTCTCTATCGATCGCAGCTCGTGAGTCCATTCCGCTTTCACGCATCAAGCGCATGAACTCAGAACTGCATAGACCAGCGTTGCCAACCATGTTGCAAATATCGTACCAATCATGGTGAAATTATCGTACACTATCTATACAATGTCGTACATATATAGTATATACATACATGTACATATCTATATTCAGTTTCGTTATTGTTATATTTACGTTGCGCAATATTATATATAGTATATATTATATATAGTATATATAATATTGCGCAACGCAAATATAACGATAACGAAACTGTCGTTAAGACTGTTACAAAATCAGCTCTGCCTCTACTCTAATATACATATATACTATATTTTTATAGAATTTTTATATATTTTAAATTTTGTAATATTTTAATTTTTTAACTATATAATTGTAATCAGATTTTATTATTAATTAAAAACATCTGAGATTAGTTAAAATAAAAATAGCTTCTGCCCACAGGACGCGGTAAAATGCTCATCACACACTGCGATCTATAGTAGCGGCAATTGCTTCGTTTGTTATTAGCGCCAAAATAGTGGGGGGTTACTCTTCAACCTCTGAAAATTCAGAGGTTGAAATAACGACCCCAGGGTACATTCTAACAACCTTACTCAGCATTTCCGAACGCAACTGGCGAGTTAATTTTACTTACCCGAGTTACTTTCCGAACGACGGTGGGTTAACTTCTTTACCCAGGGTAGGATTTCTGAACGCACCCCTAGCGACACGGTAGGTCAAACCGACAAACCTCGATTTTGCGAAGAAGAAGACGACGACGACTACGACTACGACTACGACGACGACGTATCTGAATTACAAAAATTGGACAGAAAAATACAGGCTTATATACATATAAAATGTGCATCAAGTGCTTATATGTGCATTTTATGTCATTGTAATTAGAAAAATCTATTTTGTTGTCCAATATTTAAATCTTTTGATAATATTGACTTATTTAATAAAATTCAATGATTTATTTCTCGAGAAGCGAGTTTCTTCCTGTAAATGATACTCGGTAGCGTCTCGCTCATCACGACTGGACGTATGTAATGAAGGATATATCGCTTATGTATCTTGTTAATCTTGTTACAAAAATCTTGTTTTTGTTTATAAATAATGTCAATGTTAATAAAAAATATACTTGGCGCGAGACGCTACCGCGTCTCTTGACATTTTACTTATAAATCTGGCATGGATTCGATACAGAAATTGTGGGATATGTCGACGGTATTGAGTCCCCTCGATTAGTGGAGGATATGCAGCAATATAAATTTTTTCTCAGCAATGGAATGGGGAGACGTATTCAAATCGTGGCCTGTAACAAAGAAATAAATAAAATTGAATGTAGAAATATGCCAAACCACGTAAGCGTTCAATTTTCCTCCTTCCTCTCTGATCTCTCTTTCTTTCTTCCTTCCTTATATAATTTTTAAAACTAAAATAATTTTTACAGATTATACATTTTGATGGCGTTCACGCCCGTATTCCTGAAAGTGCTAATCTCAATAATGGAAATGTTGCCTATGAAATTCATATAAAAAGTAATAGTATAATTAATACTTTGGGAAAATATGAACCTACCAGCTTTTCAAGTCGTGGACCCATACTAATTCTGCTAAAAGACGTATTGAATTTTTCCGGATATATTCGTAAGTCGTAAATGTTTATATATAAATTGTAAAATAATAAAATAAAATAGAATAAAATTAATATTGATCTCTATTATGCAATCTTAATCAGTTGAGTTGAATTTTTATCTAAATTGTACAAAAGAAATATATATAAATTAAATCTCTATTATAGAATTGCAATTTACATAAGAATACAAACATATATACATATATGTATATATTATATGTTTATATGTTTATATCATATACATTTATATACATATACATATATACGTATAATATATATACATATATGTGTATATATGTTGTGACGGGGCAGCCCCGCTGCACGTTGCAGCGTCCCCGCCGCCGCCATGGGGCGCGGAATTGTGCTCGGGGGCGAGCCGGAAGAGCGACGCGAAGTCTCCAGGGGGCCTAAAAGTTAGATAATGGCGTATTAATTTCTTTCTCTTTTGTTTATTTTTTATTTTGTAATCGCGGCACCTCGCCGGGGCCCCCCCCCTCCCCCCCGGCGCCGGGGTCCCCCCCCTCCCACCCGGCAGAGACGTCACCGGAGACAACGTCGAGAGCAGCGACCACGGCAGGAAGAAGGAGCCGGGGGAGGGGCGGAGGGCGCGCCAGAGTTCAGAAGTGCGGCGCTCAAGGATCGTCGCGGGCCACGCAAAGGGGAGCGAGGAGGAAGACTTCGACCGCGTGATTCTGGCATGCGGACGGGAGCGACACCGGCGCTCCGGATGTGGGAGGACGGAACGACCCCACCGCGACTGCGTTACGCCATGAAACGGCGTAATCGCTAAGACGGCTACGACTCCGACCCGGAAGTCACGGGGAGGGACGTCCCCGCGGCGGAGATGCCGTGAAGCGGACCGGGGCATCCGACCCCCTTTCACCGATCGCCCTTATCGAACGATTATCGCGGAGCCGCAAGTCACCTCGCGATGGATCGCGCGTAATAGCGGCGTATTTGCGGGATCGCACCTGATTGGCCCGCGCTATCGCGCCACAGACGTACGCACCCCCAGGGTGGGGCGCGTCGTCGATCCGCAATCGAGCGACCGAGGGAACGATGTCTTTCGGTTCGCCCCCTCGCCGAGTTAAGTCGTGAGTTCGCGAAATTGCCTGCCGCGAGAGAAATTCCGAGTGTGGAAGCGAGGAGGACACCCCGTGGAGGATATCCGGTCGAAGGAGCCAGATCGAGTGCCGGTGAGGTTGCCCGAAGCCACTTTTTGTGTACAGCCACGGGAAAGCCGTCGGATCGCGTTCGCGTTTCGTTGCCGACTCGCGCTAGTGCCGTTTTCGTGAATTTTGGTGTCCGCTCGCCGTGCACGGCGCAGCAAATAATTAGTGATTACGCGGTAGCGATCGGCATCGAGCGCGGAGGGCCCCCTTGGCGATCGCGCGAGCTTGTGTGTTCGGGGGTAGGGTATCGCGGATTTGTTGTTGCGTGACGACCCCCTGGAGATCGTGACCGCGGGCGTGTGCGGCGGCCTTCGGCGGAGCCGAAGGGCGAGATATTGCGTTCGCGCGGGCAGCATCCGGGAGTGGCCGCGTATTAGAGTCGTGTGCGGCGTACGTCCTCGGGTTCGCGTTGAGTGTGGCGTTACCGCGTATCTGCTCGCGTACCGTGTGAAGTCTGGCGTTCTAACGACCGGCTTTGAGTTCGCGTTGAGTGTGGCGTAAACACGTATCTGCTCGCGTTCCGTTTAGAGTTCGACCCCTTTTGCGTTCTCGGTTGCGTAGTACCGTCCCGAGTCGCGCCCGCGTTCGCGCTCGCGCCTCCGCCGCCGCGCCCCAGCGTGCGAGTCACGTCGCGCCCGCGTGCCGCATGTTTTTGCATGTTGCTCGCCGCGTATTATTTCCGTGTCGCGTCTTGGGCCTTATTGTTTGCGTCGCTCGGGATCCATTATTCTCGATATCGTTCAGTATTATTGCTTGCAACATTATTCCGCGTTATTACCTGCGATATCGTTTCGAGGTATTATTTATGATATTATTTTGCGTTTTTAGTCGCGATATTATTCCGCATTATTATTCGCGATATTATTTTGCGTAATTGTTAGCGACCTTATTTTGCTACTACTCCACTATATGCAGGATTATCTCACATTGTTAATTGCGATATCTCCTATAATTCTTTATGCTGTTCGCTGCCGCGTATTAATTTGGCGTTACTGCTTGCGTTCAGTATTTCGCATTAGATTCGCGTCCGGATATTATTCAGCGGTAATATTTGAGTCGGAATATTACTTTTGCGTTACCCTGGTTTATTCTTTGCGTTATTTCGACTGCCGTTCGCGTTATCCAGAATCTTTTCTCGCGTTATTATTAAGTTACGAAATATTTTCCTGATTTGCGTGCTCTGTTGCGCCCGTTAACTGCGTCACGCGTGCGACGAGTTCACGCCGGAACGGCGTAAAAACCACTGACGACAGAACAGAATAGAACGGAGTTGAGTCTCCGAAGCTGATTGATAGCAATTTATTGCAATACCCGCGCTATTATCTGTTTCTTTGGCGAGTTGTACTCTCGCAAAGTTAAGTTGTCGCGCTCCGTTTGGCGCACGCTGACATTATATTCGTTCGTCGATGTTTTTGGCTTTATTATCTATATTATTTACAGAGTTACGTTTTTATTGCGAGAGGTATCGCAAATGTTATTTAGATCTCATTGTTTAGTTTTTTTTCGTTTGTTCCGCAACGATCCAGAGAGCATTATAATTCAGTCAATCCATACTTTCATAAATTTCAGTATATTCTTCGTCTGATTTTACGCTACTCGTTGTCGCGCATTATTCGCGTTTCGAGCTTGTTTCAATTTATATTCGCGTTTGTTATTACTCCGCTTTATTATTCATCGTTTCTTTCTTTAGTTTTTGTAAACGAACTTGATTACAGTTCGATAGGCGGGGGCAATTGCCTCACTTAAACTTGTTATTATCCCACGAACCCCTTTAAATGGTATCACCAACGCTATTATTATTGAACAACTGTTCTCATTATTTACATTATTAAATACTAGCAATAAATGAACCATTATTTTATTATATTCTACGTGTGGCGAATTATTTAGCCGTTATCCCGTCGTCCTCTTGCACTGCCCCGCCTTGCCCCGCCCCTCTGCCGTTAGGTCGAGCTAGTCGGCCTTCGCACGAATAATTACGTTTGAGCTTTCGTGAGTCATTAATTGCGTTTTGGCGAATTTTGTGAATCGAAGCATTCAAGTTGTCGCGACAAATAAGTAGAGAATCGCTGTATTTTTTGCTGGACGCGATCTGCCGCGTCTGGCGCCCAATAGTTTGTATCGCGAGTCAAAGATTTCGTGCGAGGGACCCATTCGAGAGGCCCGACACCTAACTCTCTCCCGTCCCCTTTTGATCCGGCTTGCGCCCGCGCTCAAAAAGTCGTAACAATATATATACACAGAGTGTCCTATTTTAAAAGTTCCACCCTCATAACTTTTCAGGATCAACGTTTGAAGGCAAACGACTCGGATAAAAGTAGTATGGTTTCGAGGGGGACATAATATGGTGGCAATGATTTGACCTTGGATGGTCGTTTGAAGCTCACATGAACGTCACCTTTAATTTCTTACATGGAACCCTCTATATTGTAGTATGTCGTTTGAAAGGGCATAAAATAAGAAAAATTTTGGCGCTAACCAGAGGTTGATACGTTGACACGTTCGGGAGTTATGTAGGGTCAAAAATTAACTTTTTCAAACTTTGACTGTAAATAACTGCCGAACGGGTCAACGTATCAACCTCTGGTTTGCGCCAAAATTTTTCTTACTTTATGCCCTTTCAAACGATATACTACAATACAATATGGGGGTTTCCATTTCAAATTTTTGTGTTGGAATCCCCTTGGGACACTAAAAAATTTTAAGTAAATCCCCCATACTATATTATACCGTTTGAAAGGGCATAAAGTAAGAAGAATTTCGGCGCAAGCCAGAGGTCGATACGTTGACCCGTTCGGCAATTATTTAAGGTCAAAGTTGAAAAAAGTCAATTTTTGACCATAAATAACTCCCGAACGGGCTAACCTCTGGTTAGCGCCAAAATTTTTCTTACTCGTATTTTATGCCCTTTCAAACGATATACTACAATATAAGGGGGTTCCATGTAAGAAATTAAAGGTGACGTTCATGTGAGCTGCAACGACCATCCAAGGTCAAATCATTGCCACCATCTTATGTTTCCCTCGAAACCATACAACTTTTATCCGAGTCGTTTTCCTTCAAACGTTGATCCTGAAAAGTTATGAGGGTGGAACTTTTAAAATAGGACACCTTGTATATTGTATATACAGGGTGTTACTAAAAGACCGCCCACTAACTACATAGCGGTATTCCTTGTCAAAAACTGAGTCGAAAAGTCCTGAACCACTTTTTTCTATAATGCTTGACAAAGCCGTAATCATTGAGTAAAGTTAGTCCAACCAGCGTCGTTCTTTAGCCGGGCGAACGTCGGTGAGCCGCGCGCCTGATAGTGTGCGTGAGCGCTCAGCCGCGCATCGCGCGGCGGCACGGCGGCACGACGGCACGGCCGCGGTCGGCCGCGGCGGTCGCGTTTTGCTTTCGCGCGCGTCGTGTGCAATATTCTTACGCATTGTAATAAAAGAAATAATTTTTCCTGCACTAAAAATCACTTTTTACTCTTGTCAGAAGTACCTCCTTGCAGAAAATTTTGATAACGGATAAAACTTTCGCCAAGACATAACTATTATTAAGATATAAAAATTTAAACAAATACAAAAAAATTATACTGTGTATTTTACAATACAAAAATTTACAATACAAAATTTTACAATATAAAATTTTACAATAAAAAATTATTTTCTAATCCGTTTCGTTAAATATCTTTGCGTTAACTTAATTTAAATTATAACACAGAGCACTTATTGAATCTTTCTACGAGGTTTGCCCATAGTTACTCAGAAGTAATAAATTTTTTAAGGGAAATTTCCTGTAACAATTAGATATTTAAATAATCTCGTACTTAAAAGAAAATACATTAAAAATATTATTAAAAGATAAAGTATTCAAAAATAAAAAAAATTTCTTTTTTTATAAAAAAAGATTTATCCTAAGTTATAAATAACGCTATCCAGATGTACAATCTTTTTGAAACTTAAGGCAAATAAGAGCAAACCGCCGAGCGATCAATATTAATTTTTATAGCGAATAATAAATAATAACACGTTTAATAACTTAAAACAAAATTCAATACAAACGTTTCTATCTTAGTTTAGACGCATAAATAAAAGTGAAATGTTATCGTATTCATAAAACATTGGTCAGCGGTAAAGTTATTGGAAAAGGTTGAACATAAGGTAAATTACGTGATAACTGCTGCGTTTTAAATAAAGTGAAATTGAAAAGTTAGCTGCAATTCGTATAAGTTTTTTCATAAAGATGTAAAATTCACTTATCAGACAGTGTAATATCAATCTCGTGATAATCTACCGTGTCTGGTTTCAGTGATGAAACAATGTTTATGAGTTAAGATCAGTGCACGTATTGAAGGCTTAAGCTGATGCGCAAGGTGAAATGAGTACATACAAATGTCATGAAGTATCATATAACAAAATAACATTAGTAAATAAAAAATATAAAATAAATAAATAAGCTAGTAAATAAAAAATCTTTCTAATGATTATTCTCCTATTGTCGAAAAACTTCCACACAATTGACATCTGTAGTCTGTTTTATTCATTAACTTATTTTTATTTATTTACGAGTGTTACTTTGTTATATGATGCTTCATGATATTTCTCTGTACTCATTTCAGCTTACGCTTAAGTCTAGGCCTTCAGTCCGTACACTGATATTAACTCATAAGCATTGTTTCGTTACTGAAACTAGACGGTAGATCATCATGACACTGATATTACACTGGTAAGTAAATTTAACATAAAAAAACTTATACGAATTGCAGCTAACACTTTATTTTATTTAAAAGACCGCATTTACTTTATGTTTAATCTTTTCTAACATCTTTACCGCTGACCTACGTATTACGAATATGATAACATTTCATATTTATTTATGCGTTGTTAACGATTCGATTTAAGATTATTGTGAAATATTACAATAAAGAGGATCTAAACTAAGGCCAAAGCGTTTGTATTGTATTTTGTTTTAAGTTATTAAACGTGTTATTATTTATTATTCGCTATAAAAATTAATATTGTTCGCTCGGCGGTTTGCTCTTATTTGCCTTAAGTTTCAAAAAGATTGTACATCTGGATAGCGTTATTTATAACTTAGGATAAATCTTTTTTTTATAAAAAAAGAAATTTTTTTTATTTTTGAATACTTTATTTTTTAATAATATTTTTAATGTATTTCCTTTTAAGTACGAGATTATTTAAATATCTAATTGTTACAGGAAATTTCCTTTAAAAAATTTATTACTTCTGAGTACCTATGGGCAAACCTCGTAGAAAGATTCAATAAGTGCTTTGTGTTATAATTTAAATTAAGTTAACGCAAAGATATTTAACAAAACGGATTAGAAAATAATTTTTGTATTGTAAAATTTTATATTGTAAAATTTTGTATTGTAAATTTTTGTATTGTAAAATACACAGTATAATTTTTTGTATTTGTTTAAATTTTTATATCTTAATAATAGTTATGTCTTGGCGAAAGTTTTATCCGTTATCAAAATTTTCTGCAAGGAGGTACTTCTGACAAGAGTAAAAAGTGATTTTTAGTGCAGGAAAAATTATTTCTATTATTACAATGCGTAAGAATATTGCACGCGACGCGCGCGAAAGCAAAACGCGACCGCCGCGGCCGACCGCGGCCGTGCCGTCGTGCCGCCGCGCGATGCGCGGCGGAGCGCTCACGCACACTATCAGGCGCGCGGCTCACCGACGTTCGCCCGGCTAAAGAACGACACTGGTTGGACTAACTTTACTCAATGATTACGGCTTTGTTAAGCATTATAGAAAAAAGTGGTTCAGGACTTTTCGACTCAGTTTTTGACAAGGAATACCGCTATGTAGTTAGTGGGCGGTCTTTTAGTAACACCCTGTATATTGTATATATATATGTATATATTTGTCAAATGGTCAGTACCGGGGCATCTCGTGCTACCTAATGGCATATTCCGAGACATTTGGTGGATTCCAGGTCTGACCCGGAAAAATAATATGTCTAATGACATTTTCCAGGACAGTCTTGGAAAAAGTGTATACATATAAAAATTATGTACACCCAAATGTATATACAAATGAAACCTAAAGTGTACAAACGGTTTGTGTCCTGGAAACTAACGTTAAGCCATAAAATAGAACATACCAAGTTTTGCTTATTTATGTATTTTTAATTAGTTTAACGTACTTATTAACATTTGAGAACGCGGTACAAAAACATAAATTACGATATTTCGCAAACATCAATCCGTGAATAATATTACATTATTTGCAAAAAAAAATAGTTTGTGTCCTGGGAACTAACGTTAGGCCACAAAATGTACGTATTAGTTTTTGCTTCTTTACGTATATTCAGCGTTTAATATACATTTCCACATTTGAGAACGCGGTAAGAAAATGTGAGCATACGGTATTTCACAAACGTTAACACGCAAATGAGTAATTTCACATTTATGAAAATGTGCTTGTAAGTTGAGAATTGAGGTTATGTCATAAAACGGTACATATCACATTTTGATAATTTCCGTATGTTCGAGGGATTTAACGTACTTCTTAACGTTTGAGAACGCGGTATGAAAATAAGCTTACAGTATTTTGCACACGTTACTTATCCCGCAAGCCAATAATTTTACATTATTTTCGAAAAATGTTCGTGTCCTGGAAACTAACGTTAGGCCATATGATGGCAATTTCTTAGTTTTCTAATAACAACAAAGGGGGAGGGTCCCTAAGGCCTGTTTTCGGCACCCTTCAAAATTGGACCAAAATGGCTGGAATCACTTCCTTATACCCTTGGAAGTAATATTTAGTTAATTCCAGCCTAAACGGAAGTATTTAGAGTGTATACTTCAAGTATACATGGTGCATCAGGGCGCCCGTATCAAGCATTTCTTTGGAAAACTAAGCGTTTTTGAGAAAAATGTTTCAGATAAAAGTTGTATGGTTTCAAGGGGGACATAAAATGGTGTCATTGGTTTGACCGTGGATAGTCATTTGAAGGTCACGTGTGCAACCCGTTTTTCCTCGGTCTCGCCCGCCGAGAAAGGCGCGGCTGCAAATTAGCCACCGATAGTTAGGTAAAGATTCGCGAGGTATTCCAGTAGGTAAGACAGAGGTATCCGCGAGGTAGTCAGGCCGGAGATATCCGCGAGGTATTCAGAGCGGCCAGGACCCACAGAGATAGTCGCGAGGTATTCCAATGGTCAATTCCCACGATATTCGTGAGGTATTCCAGTAGGTAATCTCGAGGTATTCACGAGGTATTTCAGTAGGTAATCTCGAGGTATTCGCGAGGTATTCCAATCTCCACGATATTCGCGAAGTAACGCGAAAACTTGGGCGCCAGGTGCGAGTACGCGCACCACGTTTCGTAAGCCTAATCTTGACGCGATCGCCCGGACACGCACGTCCACTCAGGGCGCGGGGTGAGTTTGATACTCTGAGGAAAGGGAGAGGCGGCGCAACGCAATCAACACACTCAAATAAGATATAACAAATAAAGGTATATTTGCGAATAGAAATAGAACGTTGGTGGAAAGATAATAGAAAGTATATTTGCAGATGGGAACAGTAATAGACTCGCAAGTATATTCGCGACAGTAATAGACTCACAATCACGCCTCACTCATACAACACACTCGAATATTCGCAATTTCGTATTCCGCCGAGACTCGAAAGACCGATTCGAAATCTCCTCTAAACCCGAAGTTCCAATGCTCGCGAGACTCTACACGCGCTCGTTTTCGCGGCGGCCTCCGCGAATGCGCGGCAAAAACCCGCACGACATTCCTCGGCCGCCGGCGACGCAACAACCGTAAACCCGAAATTCCCCCGACACGTTTTAGACGTTCGCGAGACAATCACGACACTTTCCGCGACACTCTCTCTTCCCGATTCGCGAAACAACACCTTGAATCCGCGAAACAACACTAATACCCGCCGCGATTTCGCGATCTCGGGGAAATCTCCGACGCAACGGTCTCACCCTATCGGGCGTATCCGACACGCGCGATACACCCGACGCAACCGTGCACGGAAAATTTCCCCCGTCCACACACACACACACACTCGCGACTGCCGGCCGCACTGGTCCCCGAGGAGGGCTTTCCCGCGAACTCAAGCCGTGTGCGTCCCCCGGCCGGCCTCCTTTGTCCGCGTCTCGAAGAAATAGGTACTCTAGGTACCGACCAACTTCCTGGCACGAGATAAGGTAAACGTACGTGCGCAGGTAACACAAAGAGAAGGTAATCGAGGTGAGGCGGAGGCCGAGGTCGCACACGGAACGCGACGAGATACCGGGGTGGTAGCCTTACAAGTTTGCTGCGCTGCACCGGACGGCTGCTTGGTCGGGGCGGACTCGTGTCGGTTCCGGGATGCTGCTCCTTCTCCAGCTGGCACGACAGTGCCGAGTCGTTCGCCGGTTCGGACCGCGTTGGGTCCCCGCGCATGCGCGGGCCGCCCGCGGCCGCTCAGCTCCGCCGATCCGCTCCTTGCGCTGCTCTCGCCGCTCGCGACGTCCCACGTGACGTCTGCCGCTCGCCCGCGGGACTTTCAAATGGGGTGCTCATCGCCTCGTTTTACTGGCGGTACCGGTCGGGACTTCTCTGAGTCCGATGCAGGTGTGCCAGGCTGGCCAGGCCTTGGCCACTGACCGGTGCATTCTAGGTCCCCGGCGGCGGCATCCGGGATCGCACGTCCGCCCTGCAGCAGCGGCGCTGCGTCCTTCACACACCGTGGCGGCGCTCCCTTGGCTTCCTTGTTGCGGCGGGCTCGGGGGTCTTGCCGCCCCTTGCGGGACCGCGGGACGGCCCGGCGGCGGGTCCGGACGTGACTCGGTTGTCGGCGTGCTGCTCCGCTCGGTCCCCGCCGACACGTGGTTTCTCCCTCGTCGCGACACGTGGTCGTTACATTGGGTGGCTGGCTGCCCACCCCGCGACACTCGCCGCGCTCCTCCTACAACTTACGCCTCGCAAAGACAGATAATTAACTTAAGGATACCCCCTCGATTCGGGTCGAGGCAGCATCCCCGGCTTTCCCCTCGGCCGAGCCGTCCGGCGGTGGACGTGACTATGTCACGTCACACGTGAATGTCGATTTCAATATTTTATATAGAACCCCCTATTTTTACATATCTTGTAGCTTATCTCGAGAGCTTTCCAAAACACTATCGTAGATCACGTAGAAACACTTATTACAAATACTTCTAAAAGAAATAACTGACGTATTTTCTGCCGCAAGGCTAAATACAAAGTTTTGAAAAGAACTGTTTTAAGAAATGTATGCACCTTTTTGAGCAACTACGATCCCTTAAGCTTTTAATTCAATAGACCTGGAAACCATACAACTTTTATCTGAAACATTTTTCTCAAAAACGCTTAGTTTTCCAAAGAAATGCTTGATACGGGCGCGCTGATGCACCATGTGTATACTTGAAGTATTCACTCTAAATACTTCCGTTTAGGCTGGAATTGACTAAATATTACTTCCAAGGGTATAAGGAAGTGATTCCAGCCATTTTGGTCCAATTTTGAAGGGTGCCGAAAACAGGCCTTAGGGACCCTCCTCCTTTAATAAATTTATAAACACTTAAAAGCCCCGCAAAGCTATTCTATCGTAATTACGTTATAGTATAAAATTGTGTAGTGCATGCTATTAGAAAATTAAATAGAAGAGGAACGTAACTCCCATGTATGAAGTCTAACAGCGTTTTCTACTGGGAAAACTAGTACAACACTGGTGCACACTAAGGCCCATATTCATAATCGAGTCTCAAGTCAACACATAAGACTATGACCTTGTGATGAGATATGAGGTATAGTCTCAATAATGAAGGCCAGAATGACAATGGAAATTACAAGCTCTTTAATGTGTTACCTCTTACAATACAGCAGATAAAAGAGAGAGACTCAAGGAGAGTATCGATTATGAATATCGAACAGAATATCGAATTAAGTATCGAATGTAAAAAGAAATATGGCGCTTATATCAAAGAGTAACAAAATAAACTTAAACCATGTAGTATATAGATTTTAGTAATGTCTGATTACTTTTCAATGTATAACTAACACTTCCCCTTAATCATACATTACTAAACGCATCTTAAACCTAACTCCTTAACATATAAGTTATGTTTAACGCACGATAGCGGCTTTGTCAATATATCCGCTACCATATCATCCGTTGGTTTATATCTAATATCTATAATGCCATTTTCATACGCATTTCTTATAAAATGATACCTTAAATCTATATGTTTTGTACGATTATGATACTGATGATTGCTTACAATCTTCTGCGCACTCTGATTGTCATTATATAACAATAAAGTATCCGCCTTATCATATATCTCGTTTAATAAATTTCGCATAAACATTGCTTCTTTTGTCGCATTACACATACTCAAATATTCAGCCTCCGTACTAGATAAAGCTATTGTCTTTTGCTTCTTTGACTCCCAGGTCACTGCACAGTTTCCGAATTTTACAACTAATCCCGAGTATGATCTCCTGTCCGTAACATCTCCTGCCCAATCTGAATCTGCAAACATTTCGATTTTTTTCCCCACTTCTTTCAAATACAAGTCCATAATCAACTGTACCAGATAAGTATCTAAGGATCCGTTTTGCTCCGATCCAATGGGTGTCATCATAACAAGTATTAAACTGACTTAATACACTAGTAGCATAAGCTATATCCGGTCGCGTACATACTGCTAAATGTAATAATCCACCAATCAATTGCTGATAAGGGTATTTAGGATTCTTGGAACCTTTTTCAAATTTAGTGTTTAATGCCATTGGCGTAGAGACTGGTTTAGCTTCTGCCATACCAAACTTTAAAAGTAAATTTTTTATATACTGACTCTGACTTAAGCTTAACGTGCCATTCTTTTTATCTCGATCCACTTTCATGCCAAGACAGTTTGTTACTTGTCCAAGATCCTTTACATCATATTCTTCCCTCAGCACATTGATTAGCTTCTGTTTCTCAGCTTTAGAGTTGCTAAACACAAAAAAGTCATCAACATAAACCGCAATAATACTTAGTATCTCACCGTCTCTTTTAATATATATACACGGCTCACACTTTGATCGAACATAGCCCATACTTGTTAATTTTTCGTGAATCGTTTGATTCCATGCTCTACTTGCTTGCTTTAAGCCATATATACCTTTCTTAAGTAAACAGATTTTGTTCGCACTATCATTTTCAAATCCGCTTGGTTGTTCCATATATATACATTCATCAAGATCACTATTTAAGAACGCTGTTGTGACATCCAAATGATCTATTTCCATATCATATTCATTCGCAATAGCAAACAGCAATCTTAATGTCGAATGTCTGACAACCGGTGCAAATGTCTCATTAAAATCTACTCCGTATACCTGACTAAAACCACGCGCAACCAAACGAGCTTTGAACCTTTCAATGTCGCCTGAAGGGCTTCTTTTTATCTTATAAACCCATTTACATTTAACTACATTACAATCTTTTGGACGATCAACTAATACCCAGACATTATTGTACATTAAAGACTTATATTCATTTTTCATTGCATTTATCCATTCATCCTTAAATTCACAAGAAATTGCCTCTTGAAAAAATTGTGGTTCATCAATAGTTACATTATTAAAGGATACATTGTTATCAAAGGATACTGTAGACATTACATAGTCCTTAGTCCAACTTGGTTGACGAGTGTCACGCTTTAGCCTGTTTGCAATAGGATCCTTTTTCTTTAAACTATTGTCCCCTTGCAGCATACTTGGAACATCATCTTCTTCAGCAGTACTATCTAAATGCAGACTGTTGTCCACACTTTTATATGCTTCAGAATCGTCATTATCTTCTTCTGCATCCGAGTTTACATTTGTAGCTTCATGATGTATCTCAGACGTTGAAATTATATCTTTGCATTCTTTCGATTCCAGCGTTTTTATCTTCTCAGCATCATCCTCAAGAAAAATAACATCTCGAGCTTTGACTACTTTACCAGCTTGTGAAAGATCTGCAAGTCGATATCCCTTGGTATACTCGCAATAGCCAACCATTACATATTCTTTCGATTTCGCATCAAGTATCTTCCTAAGTTCCTTTGGCGTGTGCATATAGGCTTTGCATCCAAATATCCTTAAATTACTGATATCCACTTTTGATCCTGACCAGACTTCTTCGGGCGTTGCCTCAGGTATAGCAGTAGTTGGGCTCCGATTCTTCACATAGATTGCCGTCATTACAGCTTCACCCCAGTATTTCTTGCTTAATCCTGAATCTTGTAGCATAGCTCTAGTTTTCTCTATTATAGTACGATTTAATCTTTCAGATACACCATTTTGTTCCGGTGTATATGGAACAGTGGTTTCATGAATTATTCCATATTTCTTGAGAAAACTTTCAAATGAATGATTACAGAATTCTAAGCCATTATCTGTCCTTAGTCTCTTAATTTTTAAGTCAGTTTGATTTTCAATAAGTGTTTTAAACTCAATGAACTTGTTTAGCACTTCCTTCTTTGACTTGATTAAGTAACCAAAAGACTTTCTTGAATAATCGTTTGTAAACATCAGTAAGTAACGAGCTCCACCCCAAGTCATTTCACTCATAGGGCCACAAAGATCTGAGTGTATCAATTCCAATTTTTCTTTGGCTCTTTTGGCTTCTCCTTTTGGAAACGAATTCCTTTTTTGTTTACCTTGAATGCATGGAATGCAATCTTTCAATCCATCATCTTCTAGAAAGTTTATTCCTGTAGCAAGTCCTCTTCTAAGTTTCAACATATCATTTTGATTTAGATGAGCCAATCTTCTGTGCCAGATGTCCTTTGATGATGTTGCAGCCGCCACAGCAATAGATCCCTCAGTTATTCCTGTAGGTGATGTACCAGCTTGATCCAACTTGTATATTCCATTTACTTTTGATGCCGATACTTTGGATTTGCCTTGAATTCTACATTCACATTTGTTATACACATGACATTTTTCATCATCAAAAACAACTATTAAACCTTTTTCAGTCATTTTACTTACAGATAACAGGTTTACTGCAATTTCAGGTACATACATGACATCTGTAATAATCCTTTCAGTATTATCCTTTAGACTAACTTTAATCTCACCTGTTCCTCTGCTATGTAGCTTTTGATTATTTGCAATAACGATCTCCTTTGATTCATCGTTTGAACATTTGGAAAACCAATCATCTCTCATGCTCATGTGCGTCGTACAGCCTGAATCAATATACCAACCATTTTTGTCAAAATTCCCAACTGCAAAGCTTGCTGCTAACAATAACTTGTCCTCAGTCTTCTTAGAGACGTTCTTCTTGTAGTATAGTAAGAGTAGCATGCGAGAGCGCGAGTACAGCAGCGCCGGTATGCGCGTATAGCGTGTACGAGCGAGACTGATCCGAGCGTAAGGGTGTAACCGGGCACGTTAGGTCACGCGTGATACGACTCATTCATCAATATCTCCAAAAGTGTTGAAAATTCGTGAAACACGGTCGCCACTCGATTTTACCCGTTAAATCGAGAAAGGTAAGTATACAACTAACCGTATCTGTCGACTAATTCCCCTTTTTCTCTGTTTCAGGTGCTCCGGACTGCTGCTGCCGCTGGCCGCTCTCACTCGTCGTCGCTGGATCTTCACACGTGGAAGCCGCTTCTACCAACGATGGATGGACCTCGCTCGCATCGGATGGACCCTCAGGATCGTCGCAGAATCTCAGGTAAGTATCGTATACCGTAAGCTTGTATCGCAAGCTAAGTGCATTTACTCGCACTGGAATTTCTTTATTTCGCAGGAATATCGCATCTACGAAGTATCTCCCGCTTGGAAGGTGACTCAGGATCGGCCACAGGATATCGTCGAATGAATTTGTACACTCAGGATATCACTTTTAATAACATTGCATTTATTCATGTATATTGGAATAAACAGTCATTACATTTCGATTCACAGTGATTTTTCTATCACCCGCGGTGTCGCGTCGTGATCGTTAGTTACAGTTCGCTCGTGGTGCATAAATCGCGTTAACTCGGAATAAATCGTCCAACTATCCGCAACACGGGTATCATCGGTTGTCACGAGAATACGCAGTATCCTCCCGTATGACTGTCCTTGGTTTCGTACACGGATGTCGAAATCGGAAAATTTCACGAGTGTCGCTCACACACACGATTCGCGAATAATTGTCGGATATCGCACGGTATGTCGGATCCGCGGTTGTATCGAGAGTCGTGTCATATACGATGAACGCTCTCCCGTCAGTCACTTATACTCGCTTCGCGTATATCTCGCACAATTTCGTAACGTCGCGAAATCCTATGATATTCGCGGTCTGCCGGATATCGCTCCGTACGCGGGATCACCGGTTGTCATGAGAGCTATAACGGATACGTGTCGTCAATACCAGCTCTCCCGATAGACTCCTCGAGTCTTCGCTGGTCGATGGGCACGACCCCCACCTAGTGGGTATCCCCACTCTTGTTATTGCATCAGCCGTGACGTAGACATCGCCTGATCGTAACTACGCATCAAATAAACATGTTCGACAAACACTCAGGAATTTTGTTTGTCCGCTCGTCATGTTTCTCGCTCGCCGGAAACTATCTCTTATACCGCTCGAACGTGTAATATAACTCGATTTTACGCGTTATACCCGAATATCGGATTATGTATGAATTTACTAATCTAGGCTACGCAGATCGCTCAGGCTTTGCATCCGCGCTGATGACTGTTCGCTGATTACGCATATATGATTAATTTTCAGCTCGTACATGTGTGCCAGGTTTACGCGGCAACTTCGTCGGATTTGCACGGGACTGCGATATTAGCGTTACTCGGCACCTAATTATGCCCCTCGATATAACTTTTATTAACATCGTAACGATTTAACATAACTTTCGGGCACAATCGACGGATCGATACGGGACAACGATATTGGGACTCGCAATGGGCTCGAAAAGGCATCCCCGGTGGTCCGTTCCCCGTAGATGGTCCTGGAGTCGAACTTCCGGCACATTCGTCGGAGGTCGACGGGAGTCGGTACGCTGCACTCCTGGTGGCCCGTTGAGATGTGCGCACACGGTTGTTCCAGGGGAAGGTGTCCGTAGTGGGTGTTTCCGGCACCCAGGTCGGATCAGGGCGAAAGTCGCTAGTTATGCTATTTAGGACCTCCGCAGACCATTCCCGATGGCCATTTGGTCGTACAAGGTGTGTGCCAAGATTTTCCGGCACATGACGCAAAATTCTAATTGACCATCAAATATCCCTTAATTAGCATCCGATTGACACGCTAACGACGTTAGTTTGCTCGGACTATGCATGTGCCATGATATCCCGGCACAAGCCTTCGACTTGGTCGTAATCGCTATCGCGGTGTTTGATGACGTTATGACAACGCTCACGAGTCGCCTCGTCGCGATATGTTTCACGTGACGCGACTTCTCGGCACGATGCATCTGTTCGGCTGCAACACGCTCGGACGCGTGTAAGAGTACGCGCTGACGCGCAATAACGCTGAATCATGGGGCTATCCCCTTATATCATATATAACATTGAGTCGTCTGAGCGACTCCGATCAACTCTCGGATCGTATCGATTCGCATGATCGATGGAAAATCAAAGAAACGGAAAAGGAAACATAAATAACTATTTATCGCCATGAGTGGCTTTTAATAACCAGGAAGTAAAGAAAATATATCCTTAATCTAACGGCAGTCGGCCGTACAGTCTTGAATCGCGTACTCGTATCGTACGCCGGTACAAAATAATCTTAATACTTAGGCTTACACACTAGTTATCCGAATGATCAATAAACGACGCAAATTTGAACGCAAACGAAGAAGAAAGCAAACTTATAATAACGCAAATCCGCGAGATTGGACGTAAACGGAAAAGAAAAGAAGAACTGTTGTCCAATGCTCGGGTCTTTCCCTGCGAGATTACTCGCGCTGGGCCTCCGCAATCTGAGTGGCGAGTAGCGTCTCCACCGCTACTGAGCACTCACGCGTCACGGTGGACGCCACGCTGGATTGGCTGCTCCCCCGTGATGCTCGTTCGGCCACCGCCGCTGGTGTGGTCGTCGCCGATGCAGTCTCCGGCTGCATCCTCCCCGTCTGCCGTTTGACAGCAGGAACTGCTGTTGGAGGGCAGTTGGTCTTCGGCGACGGCGTCACCGACCTTGAACGGGCCGTTTGCTCGCGCTTATGCTCGAGCTTCTGCTCGAGCTCCCGCTCAAACAGTTGCTGGTTCGCCAGCTTGGCGTGCACAGCCGCCTGTCTTCGGCTTGTGCGCCCCGTCGTACCAGCCGGCGGCGTCTGAAACTCCGCTTCGTCAGCTTCCTCCCTGGCCAGCTCCTGTCGATAGCGTTCGACAGCTCGGTCGAACTCGGCGGAGTGCGTCGGAGTTCGGAGTCCACTCGTAGAAACGGAGGCGGGCGTTGCGCTCGGCGAGTCGCGCCTAGCGAGTTTAGTGGGCGTGGATGTTATCAGCCCGGCTGTGTTCACAGCCTCGGTGCTCACGGATCTCTCGCGGCGGGTAGGAGTCGCACGGTTGCTCGGTGCGTCAGCCTCCGCGGCGTCGGAGCTCGATGAGCCGCTTGAGCTTCTCGAGCTCGTGGATGAAGCATCATCACCGGGCGGTTCGTTCTCAAGCCGAGCACGATCCGCCTCGACCAACTTGTCATAGGCCTTCAGAATGTCCGCCGTCTCGTCATTACGTTCGCGGACTGCCTGGAGTACCGCAGGACTGTACTCATCCTCCTCGTCAGGTAGCTCGCGTAACCTGGCTTGGAGCTTACTATCCAAATCCCGGGCGCGGTTGGCCTGCACCCGAAAGTTGTAGTAATTCTGGAGGCGCTTGCCATCCGCCTCCATCCTATTCAGCAACTCATTTATCGATCGCCTATTCATTGCTGCGATATTCGGATCGGATTTGCTAAAGGGCGTCTTGAACGAGCGATGTTGCATATGCGACCTCTCGACCAAGACTGATGCTCTCTCCAGGGCTCCCCTCCTTATATAGCCCCAGTGCCAGGGACGTATACTCGTACACGGGGCCCCTCTCGTCCATGAAATTTCTTCTTCGTGGCTCCTCGTCGTTGGGATGTCATCCTCGATGATCCTCGTTGCGTGTGTCGTGGGAATTGTTCCCTCAGTGCTGTGCCTAGGGTGCATGGTGCTCCTTGACTGAAAATCTTTCTGATTCATGTCTCTTCTCGCCCGAGTCGTCGGGATGGCGATTTGTACATGTAATTTGATCGCTCCTTCCCTTTCAGGCTGGTTGACATGTGGATTTCTCAGATTTTCGCCGGTGTCGCGAAACTTGATCTCTCGCGGGGTTCGAGTGTCTCTGCCGTCCACCGTAGCTCCTTCGTCGCTCACTTTGGCTGATCGGTCGTCTCGTCTGTGTTATTCATCCTCGGTGGACTTTGCCGCCTCACAGACTTGTCCGTCATTGTTTTTGCTTCTGTTCGCGTCCTCCGGGCATCCTTCGGTAGTCCTCTCGGTCTCGACATCTCCCCTCGTTATCACGTGTACGTATCTCACGTCACGATTCTCGTTGTTCTCGTCGTCGGAATCGACAAGTCGGATTGAATTGTCATCTCCATCGTCGGTGATGGTGATCGTTTGGCTCGACTCATCCTCGTTGTCCGAGATCGATATCGGTTGGCTCCTCATCCCATCATCGTCATCGTCGTCGTAGTCGTCGAACGGCTCCCCGTCGAACTCGACTTCTCGGCGATTCTTATCCTCGTCGTCGGCCGTACTCTCCCCGTCGATCTCGACTTCTCCGCGGTTCTCGTCATCGTCCTCGTCGTAGTCGTCTGGCTCCCCGTCATTTCTCATTGGCGGGTTATCGTTTTCCTCATCGTATCGCGGTTCGCGGTGTGGCTTCAACTGGCGCGCATTGTACACGCCTATGGCCTGACCGTTGAGCTCCTCCACGAGATACGCGTTCGGTCGAATTATTCGCTGTATCCTGTACGGACCCTCGTACACCAGATGGATCTTCCGTGTCAAACGCCGACTCGCGTCTGATCTTCGATGGAGCTTTATCCATATCATCTGTCCTTCTTCGTACAGCGCCGTACCATGCTTATCGGCCTGTTTCTTCCGCTTACGCGCCGCTTCCTCGAGACGTCGCCTCGCCTCGACGATCTTCTGACGCCACGGTATCTCGTCGACGTCCAGGGGAATTAGCCTAGGATCTAACGTTAACCGTCCTACCTCGCCGCTGTTTAGCTCGCGCGGCGTAAAACCGGTTGATGAATGAGTCGTATCGTTCAATACCTCCTCGGCGCGACTTACAATACGGTGCCACGCGTGTTGGCGGTCGCTCGCGTACGCTCGCATTATACGGCCTAGCTCACGCATGACCCGCTCAACGGGATTGGACTGCGGATTGTACGGTGACGTTTTGCGGGGATCGAAACCCTTTTCTCGCGCAAAGTTACGCCATCGTTCCGTTACAAATTGTCCACCGTTGTCGGTCAATATCGCCCTTGGTATACCGATCTCTGCGAAGAATCTCGTCTGCAGTATGTCCATTATCGTATCGAGCTTCTGATCCTTCATCGGATAGAGCTTGACGAATTTGGAGAATTGATCCATGATCACTAGTAAGTAGCGATATCCCTGGCCCGTTCGCGGTAACGGCCCAAAGATATCGAGCGACAGAGTGTCACCCGGTGTGTCCGGTAATTCGTAATACTCGGTACCCACCGTCGGTCTCGTATAATATTTGGTAGCCTGACAAATCTCGCATGACGCTACCACGTCTCGCGCTATCCTATCGAAATTCGCGCCTCTGAAGTAACTTTTCAGAAAATCGAGAACTTTGTCGGTACCAAAGTGTATGATAAGTTTGTGAATCTCGCTGGCTATCTTCCACGCGGCTTTACGTGGCAGCGCGATTCTATCGCTGTCGTTAAACTTTACGCGCAACAAAGTGTCTCTCGTATAGACGTTATTCGGATCATCGCGCGCTCGTCGCTGCAACGCTTCGTCGTTCAGCTGCGCGTCTCTGATCACGTCTACCCACGTTGACGTGTCGACACCCTCGCGAACATTGTGTATGACCGCGATGCGCTTCATCTCGCTAGTCGGATCGTCGCTCGCGTTTCTCCTCGAGAGCGTGTCCGCTATCGCGTTTTCCCTACCGGGTAAATGTGTTATGTCTAAATCGAACTCTTGCATAAATCTGAACCAACGCGCAATTCTACTATTATTGTGCACGCACGTGCTCAGAAATTCCAAGGCCTGATGATCGGTGTGCACCTTTACGTGTCTACCCATCAGTAACGTGTGCCACTTTCGCAGGGCAAATATCAGTGCTAAGCACTCCAATTCCGTAGTGGTGTAATTTAATTCGGCGCCTTTAAGACTACGACTCGCGTATGCCACGGTCTGTTTAACATCCTCGTTACCCGCTCTATATTGGTATAATCTAGCGCCTAATCCTGTTCTAGCCGCATCGACATATATACCGAACGAATAACCTGACTGGATGAGATATAATTCAGGCGCTTCCTGAAACGCTCGCTTGATCTCGGTAAATGCGGCCTGATGATCGCGCGTCCAGACGAATTTCTGGCCCTTCTTCAAAAGACCCTCCAACGGTTTCGTCAATCTGGCGAGGTTTTTTATGAACCGTCTGTCCCAGTTCACCAGGCCCAAAAACGATTGAACTTGCTTCTTGTTGGTAGGTTTTTCAAAGGACGCGATCGCTACGCGCGTCTCATCGTTGATCTCGGCCTTGATCTCGCTAAACGTATGACCTAGGAACTTTACCTCACTACGTAAGAATTCGCATTTCGCGCGATTCAACTTGAATCCGGCTCTTTCGAGCTTCGTTAGGACAAAATCAATATGACACAGATGTTCCTCCAGCGTCTCGGACGCTATGAGAACATCGTCGAGATATATGGTCGTGAATTCGTTCACTCCCAGTGTCTTGTTCATGGCTCGCGTAAACGACGCTCCAGCCGTTTTCAGTCCTGTTGTGCCGCTCCGTGCACGAGTATTGGGATCGCTATCCGTCGGGAGAAATCACAGACTCGATATGACTTTTACTTTGGAACACTTTAATAAATTCAAGTTCACTTTCAATATACAATAATCTTTCTTATTATTACGCGTTACAATTGTCACTGACTCGAACTCTGACTTTGAACTGCCCTCCCGATCCCTGTCCTCCGCTCTATTTATTCCGTATCGTCGTCAAGCGGGATCGGTTCAGGGTCCTTGCGCTGTCAGCGTTCCGCGAACCTCTCTAGGTCGCGTCGGTTCTCGGTAGAGAGTCTGGCCGCGCAGTCAGCTGTTATGCTGACTCGCGGTTTCCTGTTTAACTCGCGACTTCCTATTTTAATAATACTATGGTAATCGATTTCCTATTTTCATTATACTGTGGCAATCGTCACGAGTTCGGATTGCAACAGTCCGAAGGGCATACGCATAAAGACGTATGTCTGCCCGTCGAAGAGAAAACCGGTGTACTGTCTCGAGTCCCTGTGCAACGGTATCTGCCAGAAAGCGTTCGAGATATCCAGGGTAGTGAAGTAACGTTTTCGGCCTACGCGTCTAAATACCTCCTCTATGGTCGGTGGCTGCGCATGGTCATTACGCATGTGTTTGTTAATCTCGCGCGCGTCGAGACACAGACGTATATCGCCATTTTTTTTGACAACCACAACCAACGGGTTGATATATTGCGTCGCCTGCTTTCGCACGATTCCCTGTTTCTCTAGCTCTCCTACGTATTCGCGGACTCGTTCGAGATGCTTCTCCGGTATTGGGTAGGTCTTACGTTTGTACGGCTTCGTCGTCGACATCTCGATCGTGTGCTCGTAATCTAACGCTCTACCTAATCTACCGTCAAACATCTTCTCGTGTCGATCGAGAATCTCATCTAGCTTCGCGCTCGCGTCTTCGCTCCTAATCAGGTTAACGCTCGCGTGTGACTGCAGGGATTTGCGAAATTTCACGTCGATACTGTCGTCGCAGGACAATATCATGCTGTAGCGCATCTGAAAATCTATCCCCAATACAATCTCGAATGCCAGTCTCTCGACCACGTAGAACTCGTGTATGTATTTCTTGTCGCGATAACTAAACATTATTCGCGCCTTTGACGCTACGGTCGTACCTCGTTCCGAGAACGCACCTTTCAAAGCGAATTTTTTGATCGGTTGAACATCTATGAAAACCCCCGTTTCCCGTAGACTATCGAAACAAGCTTTGGTTATGGCCGTGATCTGCGATCCCGTGTCGATGAGAGCTTTTACCCGAATCTGTTCGAATCGCATCTCTATCATCGGTAACTCGTCTAATACGGCTCTTTGCCTCTGTTCCGCTATCAAATCCGCGTCTAACTCGGAAATTATCTCTCGGGTTCGTATTATGCTCAACGGATTGTGTTCCGCGCTCGCGCTCGCATTCGCGTCGCTGTCGCGCGTTATCGCGTTGCACTCTTTGTCACTGTCTAGTGACTCGGCACTCTCGCGATCACTATCTATTTTCTTATTATCTTTCCCGTTATCGTCGCCCGCTGTTATTGCCGCGACCTTTCGTCCACGGTCCCTATCGGCGAAGCGTTCGCGATTGGACGAGAAATTTTTACGATTTTTATCGTTACCGTTTTTATTGCCGGATCGCCACTTTCGGTCGTCCGGTCTCTCGCGCGAATATCGCGTCTCTTTCGGCTTCGCGTCCTCGTCGCTCGTGTTCGGCAATTCGACAATGCCAACGCCCTCCTTGTCTTTACGCGCCGCGTCGGGTGATTCCGATCTCTTCCAACTTGCAGATTTTTTGAACGGCGAGTATCTCGTCGAATCGCGTCTTGGAAGTTTGTCATCACGGAAATCTTTTCGCGCGCTCGCGTTCGTTCGACTCGGCGTCGCGTCTTTGCTGCCCGTCGATTGACGAGTATCGCGCCTATCGCTCGATCTGCGCGCATCCGCGCGCAATCTACGCGTCTCTCTCTCGTTCTCGAGAGTATCCAACATTTGGATAAACTCGCTCACGTTACGCACCACCGACGGTTTGAGCTCCCGCGTGATGTCCGCATCGAAATGCTCACGAACGGTTTGTATGATCTCCTCGTCGGACATTGGTGGTACAAGCGTCTTCGCTTGACGAGCTAAATTTAATGCGTATTCAGTCATGGACATGCCTCCTGACTTGAATTTTCCGAAATAAATCATCTGACGGAAACGCATCTGGGCTTGAGTACCCCAAAAATGTAGTCTAAAGAGACTCTTTATCTGCTCTATATCTTTCGCGTACTGAAGTTCGAACCATTGAGCCGCTGCGCCTTTCATGCATCTGCCGAAATAGCACAGTTGTTCGTCCTCCGGGACTGACTCGTATCTGGCAAGTTTCTCGAACTTTTCCAAAAATCTAATCGGATTCTGTACGTCAGTTTTACCGCGAAAATTGAGCTCGTCGAAGGGATTTTTCAACCAACCCCCTCGTGGTAATCGCACGCGCATCGGGACTAAGTCTAGTACGGCATCCGGCGCTCTGTCTACCTCACACGCATTCGGATCGATTGTTTTCCTATCGTTTAAATTCGACGGTCGTTCCGATTCTGTGTTCTGTGTCACGATAGATTCGCGTCTCTGGTGTCGTATCTCTGCCCTAAGCGCTTCCAACTGTTCGGTCAAATCGCGGACCTGTTGGTGCAGTTGCGCCTCGTTTTCCGTCGCTGCGTCGACGATCATCTCGCGTTCGCGACTAAGATTCACCGGTGCGGGTGTATCGCCCGTCACTCGAAACAACATATCATTTTCGTTGCCGTCGGTTATCGTCGCGTTTTCGCGTTCCGTCTCCCTGCTCCCAGAAACGTTTCGCGCTCTGGTTCTCTGAGCAATCGGAAGTACGGGTGTATGTTGCACATTGGCCATTCTGTCGGCTCGCGGTGTGCAGTGTTTTCTTCCACGTGTACCTCGTTTCGGCCCTATCTTGCCTAATCGCGCTTAACTCGCTTCTCAACAGACAACGTTACAGACGTCCGCGCGTTGTCTTGACGCGATTGTTACGAATCACTAAGGACCTCGCGTCACTTATACGCACGTTCTCGCGACGTTTGTACGTTACTCTATTATGCATCTACACACAAGTCACTTCGTGAACCTATAACTGTTTTTTACGGTCGCAAGAATGTATAAACACTGTTATTCTACCCTATAGAGACGTGCTGGCAGGTTTCTCGCCCTGTCAGGTATCTCTGTGTTCTATACCGCTTTACGCGAACGGACTCTAACGTAGTGCCACGATCGACAATAATTCTCCGAATCAGTGTACGAATCGTGACAGGCAATTACCATCCTGTCACGGTCGCCAGTAATTACACGTATTACTTGCGTGACGGGTAAAACTGGTTAGTAACAAGTATAATTCTACCGCCTCGCGGACCGGACGCGTTGTTTAGACGGGTTGCAGGCTCTTTGCGGTACGTTGTGAACTTGAGAGCAAATTATCTCGCTTGCGCAGGCTAAGTCACTGTAACCGGGCACGTTAGGTCACGCGTGATACGACTCATTCATCAATATCTCCGAAAGTGTTGAAAATTCGTGAAACACGGTCGCCACTCGATTTTACCCGTTAAATCGAGAAAGGTAAGGATACAACTAACCGTATCTGTCGACTAATTCCCCTTTTTCTCTGTTTCAGGTGCTCCGGACTGCTGCTGCCGCTGGCCGCTCTCACTCGTCGTCGCTGGATCTTCACACGTGGAAGCCGCTTCTACCAACGATGGATGGACCTCGCTCGCATCGGATGGACCCTCAGGATCGTCGCAGAATCTCAGGTAAGTATCGTATATCGTAAGCTTGTATCGCAAGCTAAGTGCATTTACTCGCACTGGAATTTCTTTATTTCGCAGGAATATCGCGTCTACGAAGTATCTCCCGCTTGGAAGGTGACTCAGGATCGGCCACAGGATATCGTCGAATGAATTTGTACACTCAGGATATCACTTTTAATAACATTGCATTTATTCATGTATATTTGAATAAACAGTCATTACATTTCGATTCACAGTGATTTTCCTATCACCCGCGGTGTCGCGTCGTGATCGTTAGTTACAGTTCGCTCGTGGTGCATAAATCGCGTTAACTCGGAATAAATCGTCCAACTATCCGCAACACGGGTATCATCGGTTGTCACGAGAATACGCAGTATCCTCCCGTATGACTGTCCTTGGTTTCGTACACGGATGTCGAAATCGGAAAATTTCACGAGTGTCGCTCACACACACGATTCGCGAATAATTGTCGGATATCGCACGGTATGTCGGATCCGCGGTTGTATCGAGAGTCGTGTCATATACGATGAACGCTCTCCCGTCAGTCACTTATACTCGCTTCGCGTATATCTCGCACAATTTCGTAACGTCGCGAAATCCTATGATATTCGCGGTCTGCCGGATATCGCTCCGTACGCGGGATCACCGGTTGTCATGAGAGCTATAACGGATACGTGTTGTCGGTACCAGCTCTCCCGATAGACTCCTCTATTGTAACGCACATATCGCGCACAAATTTTATAAGTGTCGGAAACGTTACATGTTTCGCGACACATCGGATATCGCTCCGTTCGCGGGTCTCCCCGGTGGTTGTGAGAATACGTGTTGACGGCTTTACATCTCCCGGCGGACTAACCAGGATCGATAATTCGCAACGGCGTACGTCCCCTCTTGGGCGGTACCCCCACTCTTGTTATTCACATCGGACCATCGGCTATCACGTGATCGTCGTATGACGGTATACGCGTATCTGACAAACAACTTTTCGTAAACACGCAGGAATGCGATGGAATTGTCAATCGCTGAAAATTAAATACGAAGATATACATTTTCGTAAATTTATCTCGTTTTCAGAGATATACGTCTTGGCGTATATTTCATTACAAAATACGACAGATCTCGCTCGCCTTTGCCTAACCCGATGATGGCTACTCCCCGGATATGCCAAAACTGATGTTTTACAGGTGGAGTCGCATGTGCTGGGAACTCCGAATATATACATCGGATTCGGACGGGACTTCGATGTTAACGTTATTTGGCAGCTCTTAATGCCCCTCGGGATGATTTTATTAACGTTGCACTCGTGTGCCAGGTTTTTTCGGGCACACCGAACGGATCAAAGCGGGATCGCGATATTAGCGTTATTTGACGTTTTCCAATGACCTTGGCAATAATTTTATTAACATTATACATGTGTACCAGGGTTTTTCGGGCACATTGATTAGATCGAAACGGGATCGCGATATTAGCGTTACTCGGCACCTAATTATGCCCCTCGATATAATTTTTATTAACATCATAACGGTTTGCCATGACTTTCGGGCACAATCGACGGATCGCTACGGGATTACGTTATTGGGACTCGCAATGGGCTCGAAAAGGCATCCCTGGTGGTCCGTTCCCCGTAGATGGTCCTGGAGTCGAACTTCCGGCACAATCGTCGGAGGTCGACGGGAGTCGGTGCCCTGCACTCCTGGTGACCCGTAGAGATGTGCGCACACGGTTGTTCCAGGGGAAGGTGTACGTAGTGGGTGTTTCCGGCACCCAGGTCGGATCAGGGCGAAAGTCGCTAGTTATGCTATTTAGGACCTCCGCAGACCATTCCCGATGGCCATTTAGTCATACAAGGCGTGCGCCAAGATTTTCCGGCACATGGTTCGAAATTATAATTAATCGTTAATTATGCCTTAATTGGCATCTTAGTAACACGTCGATGACGTTAGTTTTCTCGAATTATGCATGCGCCATGATATCCCGGCACAAGCCTCAAACTCGATTGTAATCGCAATTGCTATGTTCGCCGTCGTCCTAATGACGCTCATGAGTCGCCTCACCGCGATACATGTCATATGACGTGACTTTCCGGCACCATGCATCTGCTCTGTTGCAACACGCTCGGACGCGTGTAAAAGTTCACGCTAACGCGCGCTAACATTGAATCATGGGGTTGTCCCCTTATCTCACAACGCATCGAGTCGTCGGAGTAACTTCTATCAACACTCGGATCGTATCAATTTACATACGTGACGGAAAATCATAGGAAATGAAAAGGAAACTTAAATATACTTTAATCGCCATGAGTGGCTTTTAATAACACACGCAAAAACATAATTTTATCCCCGCCTTAGTGAAACAAAAACATAAATATATCAACGTGCCAACGGGCACTTCTAAATCACTCGTGGTGATAAACAAACAAAATAAATTATTATAATTTACGCTATCTAAGGCGGGAAAATTGCGGATGCATGTGTGAGCGCGCTCGCTCACCCGCGGTGTTTGGACGCTGCTTGCGCCCAGTCCGTCAGGTCGGCCCTACCGTCGTCTCCTCCGGTCGCCGATTCTGACAGCTTCGTCCGCGATGCTGCCTCCGGCTGCAACAGCTAATACACGAGTCAATTATAATACGCAAAATACGTAACGGGGTGCGCGACCGTGTCGGACGGTGGGCGAATTTCCCGCGCCCCGCTGGGCGCACGTAAGATAGTCTCCGCAATCGCGAGAGGATTCTGCCGTCCGGGAAACACGCTTCTCCGCGGGCGCGCACTCGACGCGATTATCGCAATCAATCTCCGATCGTGAAATTCCGCGAACAAATCTCCCCGACAACGCAACGGCCGTAACAAGTGTGCGGCTCTCGTGCCGCTCGGAACCGCCAGAAAATTCGATAGGACGCGAAACACGAACACGGCGGAACTTGCGAAACACTTCCCTATCGCACGAAACTATCACTCGCGCGTCTCGCGTACCCCAAGTATCCGGGGGCTCTTCGACGCTTCCCCGACCGCGGATCTCCAAGATCGCCAACCGAAAACGACAGTTACGCCGGGTCTCTCGCCACGGCTTACGAAAAACGCGAAATATGTGGCGTGTCGACAGCAGAGCGGGAGCGTGACCCCTCGCAGTCCGCTCGTGGCTTCACAATGTTAATTTCGGGCGACCTCACCGGTACGTGACTCCTGGTGCCTCGTCCTCGCTGGCTGGGCCCCCTCGTCCGCTCGAGTCGGTGGTCTCTCGGGCCGGGATGTCTCACCAAAAACGCACGCACGGCGACACGATACACGAAGCGTCTTAGCGGATCGGCGGTTCGCACGGAAGAGGAAGAGCGACGTCGGGTTAAGGTAACGCAACCCCCCCCCCTGGGGGGGAGGGGGGAGGTACCCTATATTATAGCGCTTGACAAGGGAAGTTCAGTGGTGGTACTCTCCTTTGTTAACTCTCACCCGTTAGACCCCCAAGGGGGAAAATGTAAAATATTCTAAAAAAAAATATATATATATATTTGCACATTTAATCACTTTTTAACCCTCTACGGGTAGTAATTAAAAGTATATGCGGGGGGGCCTTTGCCCCCCTTCCTGCACCCTGACCCCTTGTGTATATGCGGGGGGCTTCACTTCCAAAAAAACTGACCTAACCCAACCCGATTGTTGTGTGGGTGGGGAAGTGCGTGCGTGGATGCAGTAGGTTCCGCCCCCCTGTGGGGGGGGGGGGCTTGCATTAGTGTGCGTACGCAAGGTAGGCCCCGTACGCAAGATAGGACGTTCCATTCACCCGACATGTAAGATCTGTATATCTATTAAATCTTCGCCTTACTAAACAGATGAGTCTACAATATACTAAAAATATTTATACTAAAAAGATTAGCGAGGCCCCGTACGCAAGGTAGGGCGTTTTATTCACTTAACGTGTAGAATTTATATATCTATTAAATCTTCGCCTTACTAAATAGATGAGTCTACAATATACTAAAAATAGATACAGAAAAGATTAGCAAGACCCCTACGCAAGGTAGGGCGTTGCCCCTCTTTCCACAACCACCCTTCCTGCCAGCGCCTGTTTCACATTTTTTTCTACCAGATTAAGTCTTGTTTTTGTAATAGATGTTGCTTTTGCAATAGAAAAGTGTTATATAAAAGTCGGGGGGGCTCCGCCCCCCCGAACCCCCCTGGCCGGGGGCTTCGCCCCCTGGACCCCCTTTCGGGGGGCTCCGCCCCCCTTCCCCGTCCGGGGGCTTCGCCCCCCTGGACCCCCCTTGGCAGCTTCACCTGGATCTCGCTTTACAACTTAGCATGTAGTACGTGTAAGCAAACTCCCAATGGGGGGTCCAGGGGGGCGAAGCCCCCCGGCGAGGGTAGGGGGGCGGAGCCCCCCGAAAGGGGGTCCAGGGAGGTTCGGGGGGGCCTCGCTTTACAACTTACAAAGTACATATGTGGACAGGGGGCGGGTTCCACACGGTTTGGAGGGGGGCGGGAGGGGTGGGCAAAGGCCTTTTAATCACTACCCGCAGAGGGTTAAAAAATGATTAAATGTGCAAATATTTATTTTATAAATTATTTTACATTTTCCCCCTTGGGGGTCTAACGGGTGAGAGTTAACAAGAGAGAGTACCACCACTGAACTTCTCTTGTCAAGCGCTACAATATAGGGTACCTCCCCTCCCTTCCCTAAGGGGGGGGGGGTTTGCGTCACCCCAACCAAAAATTGTTAATAAAATAAAATTAAAAAATAAAGTAATGTTACGCTTAAGTCTAATAAGTTATTTAAGCATCTTTTAACAGACAATAAAATCAGGGTCGTCTAAATCTTCACTGTCCGAATTATCTTTTAACTTAATTTTCTTTTTTGCAGCTGAGATACATCAAACGCCATAATATACCAATTAAGACGACGACGATCCGCCGTGCTGTTTTTCTCTTCGCTCTTATCGCGTTACATTTGCGTACGCGATCGCGTCTAAGCGTCTAAGAAATCACCGAATATTGTGAAGTGAAATATCTCAAGTAATTAATAGTATCGACTCAGAATACTTTTATAAATTTAGAAAAAGTCTGTTGTTTATTTAAAAAAAAATAAATTTAAGAGAACTGTGCGATAATTTTAGGAAGAAAACTTTTATTAGTCTATTAAAATTTATTATTTATTATTTATGTAATTATATAATTTTTTTCAAGACGATATTAGATAAGAAGAATTTAAACTTTTATTTGACAAAGTTCATTGTATCACGATTAGAAAATTAAAGATAGAAGAATTAATATGATAAGTATCGATTTTATAATGTTTTGCTGATCACATATACACACAAATTTTCCACATTCCGCACGAATGTCACTGTGTGATAAATTGGGCGGTAAGACAATATCGTAGACCCCTTAATTCCAAAATAAAAGAGTGGGAAAATTGTGGTTGCAGTGGCATTATCGTATTTAGGACGTATAACGTTGAAGTTTTTTGTCTCCCCCCTCTCTCTCTTTCTCTCCCTTTTTACCTCTCTCCCCGCGATTGTTGAGCTGTAAGCGGATTGCGCTAGCTGTTCATTAAATTAAGTAATTAATATCGGAAATAATCATGCGATATATAGTGCAAGCGGCATACTAATGGTGAAGCTGCGTGTGTTGCACAAAGTTTAAATAGATTTCGTGAATCTTATATTGCCGCAATAATAGTACATAATGTTGCTGCGGATAAGTGCGGCTCAGTACTTTTTCCACATGTCAGCGTTGATTAAAATGGGCATATGTGCACGGATATATGTTACGGATTTTTAGATTATATTATATTTTTGGCTTTAAAGAGACCGAAAAAGATATTTTGCATTTTCGCAACATACGAGTTGCTTTTATCAAATACTTTATGCTTACATTTAACATTAAGAAATTTGTAACGCATTGTTTATTGAAAACTTTATCTACGAATATTAAAAGCAAGATAAAAAATGATATTTATGAAAGTGCTATAAGGAAGCAAATATCTTAAAGAAAATAGCTTATAAGAAATATTTGTCACGCACACACAATCTCTTTTTCTAAATAATTAAATATTAAGGTACTTTTAAAACTGTAATCTTTTTAAATCTTTTTTCTTTCAGCATTTAAAATTTCTTTTTTTGTCAATTCCTTTATTATGTACAATATATTAATTTAATACTATTATTTTTAATAAAGTTAGATCATGGATGAATTAGTGTTCTTATGCAATATTAATTTACACTCTAATAAATACCAATTTAACTTTAATATTGGTAACTCAGCAGACTTAAACCTTACATAACACCATTTATACGCCGTTATTTCCTATAAAACACGATGAAATATAGTAGACAGATTTACTTGAAAAATTTGCGAATTAGAATATCGTTTATAGCATCGTTTAAGATGTAACTTTAAGCCGTACGCAAAGTGAAAAGAGCTGACAAAACGGGTTATTTTCGCCGCTCAGAAACTGTGCGTCAAAATAGCGTAAAGATATGATTATGTCAGCCGGGATAATTAAACACGTTGGCAATTATTTAAGAGTAATGATGCGCAGATGCATTTATCAACGCACAAGACTGCTTCGCCAATGTTCAGAAACACTTAGTATTACCATTAGTAATCTAATAACACGATGTTAATGTTTTTCTTGAAAAGTCACGCACAGGACTCCCGAAATTTACCTTTTATTCTATAACTCGATATTTCTATTGAAATAATGAAACAATTGCTTTCATTAGCCTCTATTATGTATGGTTATTTACATATTCTTAAAATTGCATAATACGTTTTTCATCAATCTGAACATTCTTGCTGTTTTTATTTCGTTATGCTGAATGCTTATTTAACAAATCGAAAAGTTACAAATGTGTAGGCGATTCGAGCCGCAAGTTTCGTGAATATATCTATAAACACTGCACTTTTCTTCGCACGTCTTGAAGGCTGACAGATTAGGTTACTGTTGTAACGCTAGAACAAGTGTCGTTATTGTCAGAGTTCAAGTTGCAACTCATCGATGAGGTTACGATAACTGTCACGACGATCACAATCAATTATTATCGATCATTGGATAGTCGGTGAAAATTACATGGTAATTAGTTTTTAATAAATTACTTAAGGGAGGACACCACGGTAACTTCCCATTTTCGACTGCCTTCTTTTTTTTAGAAAAGAATAAAATATATGGTCAAAAAAAGTTTTAAGTTTTATCACACATACATTAAAGTATGTAAAAAAAATTTTTATTTCTACAAAATGGCGGTGCATGAGTCGCTATAGCACTAGCAAACACTCTCCGCGGCACGCAGCAGAACTCAAACAATTTTGATCCGATCGACTTGAAATTTTAACTGTAGCTTCTCAGATGAATTTAACAGTCAAGTACGAGCGCATTTTTCGATTAATTAAAATTTGTAAAAAATATATCACTTTTTATACGAAAATTATGGTCGAAAATTATAACTTTCTATTCAAACTCGCCTCTATTTTTTTGTTTTATATATTTTTTAATTTCCCGCCGTACTTGACTGTTAAATTCATCTGAGAAGCTACAGTTAAAATTTCAAGTCGATCGGATGAAAATTGTTTGAGTTCTGCTGCGTGCCGCGGAGAGGGTTTGCTGAAAACCACTAGTGCTATAGCGACTCATGCACCGCCATTTTGTATCTTTCTTAGAAATAAAATTTTTTTTTACATACTTTAATATATGTGTGATAAAGCTCATAACTTCTTTTGACCATAAATTTTATTCTTTCCTAAAAAAAAAAATACCAAAGAAGGCAGTCGAAAATGGGCAGTTACCGTGGTGTCCTCCCTTAAAAAGTTAGAATACTTTAGTATTGTATTTTCGTGCTGTTAAAAAAATCGATGTCGATAGACATTATGGCGTTTGATGTATCTATAACAAAAAGAGGTGATATCCGTACAAAATTACCTTTTACAAAAAGGTAAAAAAAAGACGCCAAGCACGCGTGGTGTACCTTGAAAAAATCGAAGTAGTTATCTTTGTACCTCGAAAAAATCCAAGTAATATCTTTACCTTGAAAAAACCAAAGTAATATATTTACCTTGAAAAAATCGAAGTAATATATTTATTACAAAAAAAAGAAATGATATCTTTAAATTATGCGCCAATTAAATATATATTATATCAAAAAATAACTATTGTTCTTTTAAAAAATGTATTCCCATTGAAGTGAAAAAATTAATATAAAATATGAAAAATTTTAGTGAAAAAAACTTGGCGCTGCTAAATAATAATATATATTAATAAAACAATTTCTATAAATGGAAGAAATACTTTAAATTAATGTGTGAAAGTCTCTACATTCACATTTTAATTATCAATTTAATATTTTAAATTAGTTATTTATTGCTTTCAAATATTTTAAAATTTAGCAGCGCCAAGTTTTTTTCACTAAAATTTTTCATATTTTATATTAATTTTTTCACTTCAATGGGAATACATTTTTTAAAAGAACAATAGTTATTTTTCGATATAATATATATTTAATTGGCGCATAATTTAAAGATATCATTTCTTTTTTTTGTAATAAATATATTACTTCGATTTTTTCAAGGTAAATATATTACTTTGGTTTTTTTAAGGTAAAGATATTACTTGGATTTTTTCGAGGTACAAAGATAACTACTTCGATTTTTTCAAGGTACACCACGCGTGCTGGGCGTCTTTTTTTTACCATTTTGTAAAAGGTAATTTTGTACGGATATCACCCCTTTTTGTTATAGATACATCAAACGCCATAATGTCTATCGACATCGACATTTATGTCTGATAAAATCAAATGTAAATATTTTTTGTGTTATAACTTACAAGAATTATATCTGAGAGTTTGACATCCTTAAATGTGCAGTGTAGTTTGTATAAATTTATAAATCATTAAAAAAATTGAGACACAAAATATGAATATATTAGGCAAAGTCAAATTTGTCGAGAGCACATTATGCAGTGTTTGTTATAAATAAATTTTGTCGAAAGAAAAACAGATTTGATACAGAATTTGGCATGTACGATGCTATTGGCAGAATGTCATAGTAGATAATATATGTATAGTAAAGTTTGTTAACAAAATAAGGCAATTAATAATTTATAATACAAACTACACTGCACATTTAATTAAGGATGTCACTGTCAGATATAATTTTTGTGTTGTAATACAAAAAATATTTAGATTTAATTTTATCAGATATATTTGATAGTCATTATTAGAGAAAAAGAGAGAGAGAAAGAGAACGCGAGCGGGGAACGCGAGCGTGACCGCGAGAAAGAGCAATACGTACGATAGATATAACCTCGCGACCCTCGCACAGGGTGTATCCCAGGAACCAGCCATCCGCAAGGCGCGAACTCTGTCACTCCAGCACTGCACTTCGTTCGGAGTGTTCGGACGCGACGACGCGGACGGAATATTTTTCGACGACGCGGACGTCTAAAGCGGCCCATGACATGTACGAGTTTGATTCGCGAGCCGGACTCAAACGTTTTTCACCACACACACACTCCCGAATAGTCCCGAAATTTGGCTCGTTTGACGCCGAGCCCGTCTCATAACATCTCACAAACGAACGAGCAGAAACCGAGCCGAGCCGGACTCGCAACGTGTATGGGCCGCTTTATGGTTATGTTTACATACATCTCGACGACGCGGACGTCTAAAGCGGCCCATAACATGTACGAGTTTGATTCGCGAGTCCGACTCGGCGAGCTTGATTCGCGAACCGGACTCGACCGTTTTTCACCACACACACACACACTCCCGAATAGTCTCGATTCTATAAACGTTGATCCCGTTGATCTAATCTCGACGACGCGACGCGGACGTCTAAAGCGGCCCATAACATGCGTACGTTTGATTCGCGAGCCGGACTCAAACGTTTTTCACCACACACACACTCCCGAATAGTCCCGAAATTTGGCACGTCGGACGCCGAGCCCGTCTCGTAACATCTCACCCACGAACGAGTGGAAACCGAGCCGAGCCGGACTCGCGACGTGTATGGGCTACTTTACGGTTATGTTTATTCCTTTCACCTAACATGTGATCGATCGATCGAACTAACGCATCTCTACGCGTAGAGACTAGAGCGCCGCATAACGGCAAGGGTATGAACTGGACAAAATCAGACACTACAGCGTTGCGCCGCACGCCGTGGCAAGACTGCGAAAGTTACGATCTGGGACGATGATGACGTATCTTAATTGAGAATTTCACACTTTATTCTATGCATCGTAATATCTCCGCTCGTAGGGCACGTAGCAAAAAAATAAAAACACTTTTATTATATAAATTTGGTCCAAGCTTTACGATAAGCCTAGTTAGAACTTGATCCGTTCACTGGTTATCGAGATCTAAAAATCTCGGTTACTCGCAACTCGTCGCGTCGCGTATATAGAGCCACGGCTGTCTCGCTCCGCGCGTACTTGGCGCGAGACACTACCGTGTCTCTTGGTTTTGAAATTTATGTATGTTTAATTTGTTGTGTAATTGTAAATTAAAGAAACATATGTAATAATAGTATAATGATTCTAAATATTAAGAATTTTTAACGAATTTTACAATGTCAAAAAGGAAAAAGAAGATAATAAGAATTAAAATATGAAAAAATAGGGAAGAATATAGCGTGTAAAATATTTATATATCTCAGGTTTTTAATATAAGATTTGAAAATAATGAATAAATCAATATAAATATTTCAGTACAAAACATTTTATGTAAAATAGGTTAAAAATTAATTTTAATAAAATAAAATCAATAATAAAACAATTAAAAATACATTTAAGCAAAAATATATTTTAAATAGTTTCATCAACGTACAAAATGTAAGGTTATATTTATACAAACTTAATTCAATCAGATTGGAGATAAAGATGAAAAATGACAAAAGATTAACATAATCTATATTTTACAATATAAATAAGAATAAAATTTTACAAAAGTGATAATACTGAAGGAGAGCTCACTCCTCACCGATTTCGATGAAATTAGGGTTAGTCGATTCGTTTTTGCTTAAAACGAAAGAATCTGGCAAAAAAAAGCGTCGCTCTGCCCCGCGAAGCGAGATATTAACTGTTAAAGTTGACGACTTGTTAAGTATAGACCTCGTAGAGATCTAGCAAGAAGAGGAGGGGCAATACTCGAATAACGAACACGAAATAGAATTTGTTTTAATCAATTTATCAGGCAGAACTACTCGGTGGAATACCAGCATTCGCTGCTTGGACAAGGGAAAACTGGCCGAAAAACCTTGTCAGTATTCGATACAAATAGTAAACACAATACAGAAAATATGAGAATACAGTTGAAAAGGCAATAATACAATAATGTTAAGTACAGACCTCGTAGATATCTCGCGAGAAGAGGAGGGGCGATACTCAAATAACGAACACGAAATAGAATTTGTTTGAATCAATTTATTCGGCAGAACTACTCGGTGGAATAGCAGCATTCGCTGCTGGGACAAAGGAAAACTGCCGAAAAACCTTGTCAGTATTCGATACAAATAGTACACATAATACAGAAATTATGATACTACAGGTGAAAAGGCAAGAATACAATAATACCAAGTATAAAAGCAAAATACACGTAAATATTGGTGAATACTCACGATATGATCAAGAAACAATAGAATAGATAAATCTCTTTCAATCTTATAGGCATTGTTTAATACTAATATCACTCGAAATAAAGTTATAGATGTAAATAAGTAAAGTAAAAGTTGAATCAGTAGTATTTAAACCAAAGAAAATAATAGTGAAGTTGACTTAAGAATATCTCAGAATCATTGGCAAATAAAGATATAAAGCAAAATAATTACACTTGGCATCACTCAGTTTGAGCAGCCAGAATTAATAATGAATAAATCACACAATAGTAATAATAACTCGAGAGTATCCCGAGAATTATGGCAAATATCACACATGAGAAAATTCACATAATAGAATAAAGTCTTCCGCAACGCAGTGAATTAATCACACAACTAATCTTCACTCAAATGAAAGTGTATCACAATTCTCATAAAGGATGTATCTCGCAAGAAGAATACGTAAAATGTACACAATGAAAGTAAATCTTGTAAAGCTAGAATATAATACAAGGAATGAAATGAACAAGAAGAGAATATAATCTATCTCGCTTAGAATCGCGATGAATATTTACTAATTGCTACGAATCCGAATGCGGGTTTTATGAATGTAAACACAAACGAAAAGTACGTATCGATTTAAGAAAAGACTAATGGCCGTAAGGTAGTAGGTGATATGAGCAGCTACAACTTGATGTAATCCCAATTTCAGCACGAGTTTAGCGGAACTGTGTTACGTAGTAACACTCGTAAGGAAGCGTGACCGCTCACGCTCGAACGTGTGCTCGGCTCGAGTTCGCGACAAGAAGTGAGTCTGCCGTCGCCGCATCGCGCACGCAGCCGAACGGCGCGACGTAAACAAAAGTCGGTCCTCCTCGTGCGTTTTCGGAAAATCAATAAATTGATCGCGCTCGGCTATACACGGTGTCTCTTCGCGTCGAGCGATCGAATATCGAATCGCGTCGCGTAGCAATGGCTTGTCACGACCGCGATGCTTGAATTCTAAACAAATAATATCAAGTATAAAAGCAAAATACACATAAATATTGGTGAATACTCACGAGATGATCAAGAAATAATAGAATAGATAAATCTCTTTTAAAATTATAAACATTGTTTAATATTAATATCACTCGAAATAAAGTGATAGCTGTAGATAAGTAAAGTACAAGTTGAATCAGTAATATTTAAACCAAAGAAAATAATAGTTAAAGTTGAATTAAGAATATCTAAGGATAATTGGCAAATAAAGATATAAAGTAAAGTAATCACACTTAGCACCACTCAGTTTGAGCAGCCGGCATCAATAAAGAATAAATCACACAATAGTAATAATAACTCGAGAGTATCCAGAGAAATATGGCAAAATTCATACATAAAGATATTCACATAATATGATATAAGTATTTCGCTACGCAGTGAATCAATCACACAAACTAATTTTCACTCAAATGAAAGTATATCGCAAATATCATAGAAAATGTATCTCGCAAGAATAATGTGTAAAATGCGCACAATTAAAAGTAAAGATTATAATGCTAGAATATAATGCAAGGAATAAAATGAAAAAAAAAAATATACGTGTGGCCTCCACGCGCGGCAGAAGTGAAACTTCTTAGCTGTGAGGAATAGGATAGTATCTTGTTTATAGTATCTGAATTAATGCCTATGTAATTCAGAAATCAAATTTTAATTATAAATTAAAGCGGATGCAATTCACAAATAAAAATTGATTCGTGTTTTGAAACCTGTATAACTCACAAATCAAATTTTAATTATGAAAGTGAAGTTTCAGGTTATGAGAAAAATTTGCTCATATATAATTATACAGGGTGTAACAAAAAGGTCGGGACCCTGGATTATCTCGGAAAGTTGATGTTTTCGGAAGAAATGTTTTATACAAAAGTTGTAGGATACCAAGTTACCCATCATGAGGTGATATTGGTTTGACCTTGAAAGATCTTTGGAAAGTCACATCAGAGTTACATTGAGTTTTTTAAATGGGTACCCCTATTTTTTATTGTAAATTCTTGTAGCCGACGTCGAGAACTTTACAAAACAGTATAAGTAAAGTCCATTTGGCCAAGAACTATTCGAGATATGCGTCGCTAAAATTTAAGTATCGCCGGGCGTTAGCATTATTTCGAGGTTCAGGGACTCCAAACAGCGGTCGGTGACCCAGCCAGCTAAGGCAAGATCGGTCGGTGATTCAGCCAGCTAAGGCAAGATCGGTCGGTGATCCAGCCAGCTAAGGCAAGATCGGTCGGTGATCCAGCCAGCTAAGGCAAGATCGGAAGGTGATCCAGCCAGTCAAGGCAAGATCGGTCGGTGATCCAGCCAGCTAAGGCAAGATCGGTCGGTGATCCAGCCAGCTAAGGCAAGATCGGAAGGTGATCCAGCCAGTCAAGGCAAGATCGGTCGGTGATCCAGCCAGCTAAGCCAAGATCGGAAGGTGATCCAGCCAGCTAAGGCAAGATCGGAAGGTGATCCAGCCAGCTAAGGCAAGATCGGAAGGTGATCCAGCCAGTCAAGGCAAGATCGGTCGGTGATCCAGCCAGCTAAGGCAAGATCGGTCGGTGATCCAGCCAGCTAAGGCAAGATCGGAAGGTGATCCAGCCAGTCAAGGCAAGATCGGTCGGTGATCCAGCCAGCTAAGCCAAGATCGGTCGGTGATCCAGCCAGCCAAGGCGATTTTATAATAAATGCTCGAATTGCGCACCATTTACGGTCTGACAATGAGCTAATCGATCGTAAAAGTTGGATACGGCATTCCTGATGAATTCGGGATCAATGAGTGCAGCTTCATCAATTATCCTTAGATGAAGTTCCTCCAGATTTCTTGGCTTTGTTGCATACACTCTGCTTTTAAGGTGACCCCACAAAAAGTAGTCAAGCGGTGTTAAATCAGGAGAACGAGGTGGCCACTCAATCTCTCCTCTTCTTCCAATCCATCGATTGGGAAATTCCGCGTTTAAGAAATTTCGCACATTTCTACCATAATGCGGTGCAGCACCGTCTTGCTGAAACCATGTATGAGCAAAGATATCATCACCTACAATTCGTCTGATTGCTGGAAGTATTTCATTCCTCAGCATATCTTCATACTTTGCAGCATTCAAATTTCCATCAATGAAAAATGGACCAATCAAAGTATTATTCAATACACCCGCCCAGATGTTCAACTTTTGAGGGTATTGTGTTCGAGCTTCAAGCATCCAGTGAGGATTGCTGTCAGACCAGTATCTGCAGTTATGTCTATTGACGGGACCATTCAATTCAGATGTTGCTTCATCCGAGAAAACTACATTGAAAAGAAAGTTAGGGTCATCGTCAATTATTCTCATCATGAGCTCACAAAATTCCATACGACGATCAAAATCATCTTCGTTCAACTCTTGTACCAGATGAATTTTGTACGGATGAAACTTGATTTTTTTCAAAATTCTTTGCACAGCTATGTGACTAATGTCATGTTGCTGACTTACTTTGCGAGTGCTGCGATGGACATTTTCAACAAACGATTGTGCAATATCCAGTTGTTTTTCTTCACTAGTCGCTGATACTGGTCGTCCTGGAATTTGGCGATTTTTCACGCTACCGGTTTCATGAAAGCGTCTGATCGTTCGCTCTACAGTGGATTTCGAAATGGCTGTGTTTTTATCGCGAAAAGTTTCGTTAAAAACCTGTCTAACTTCATTGTAAGATCTTTGACGATCACCCCATCCCCGCATCATGAGAAGAGATATTCTCTCTCGTTCTGAAAGATAAGCCATCGTATAGGTGAAAAAGAACGATTGCGTCGGCGGTGTTTATTTTCGGATCTTTCGGTCCGTTGTTGATCTTTTTCGCGGGCAATTACGAAGCTGTGTTTCGCTGTTTGACCCCGGATAAATCTTTACCGGAGTAGCAGTCTTCGAAGAAGGTAAAGACAAGAGCGACTCGCTACCATTTTTCATCTTTCACACAGCTTCGTAATTGCCCGCGAAAAAGATCAACAACGGACCGAAAGATCCGAAGATAAACACCGCCGACGCAATCGTTCTTTTTCACCTATACGATGGCTTATCTTTCAGAACAAGAGAGAATATCTCTTCTCATGATGCGGGGATGGGGTGATCGTCAAAGATCTTACAATGAAGTTAGACAGGTTTTTAACGAAACTTTTCGCGATGAAAACAGCTATTTCGAAATCCACTGTAGAGCGAACGATCAGACGCTTTCATGAAACCGGTAGCGTGAAAAATCGTTAAATTCCAGGACGACCAGTATCAGCGACTAGTGAAGAAAAACAACTGGATGTTGCACAATCGTTTGTTGAAAATGTCCATCGCAGCACTCGCAAAGTAAGTCAGCAACATGACATTAATCACATGGCTGTGCAAAGAATTTTGAAAAAATCAAGTTTTATCCGTACAAAATTCATCTGGTACAAGAGTTGAACGAAGATGATTTTGATCGTCGTATGGAATTTTGTGAGCTCATGATGAGAATAATTGACGATGACCCTAACTTTCTTTTCAATGTAGTTTTCTCGGATGAAGCAACATTTGAATTGAATGGTCCCGTCAATAGACATAACTGCAGATACTGGTCTGACAGCAATCCTCACTGGATGCTTGAAGCTCGAACACAATACCCTCAAAAGTTGAACATCTGGGCGGGTGTATTGAATAATACTTTGATTGGTCCATTTTTCATTGATGGAAATTTGAATGCTGCAAAGTATGAAGATATGCTGAGGAATGAAATACTTTCAGCAATCAGACGGATTGTAGGTGATGATATCTTTGCTTATACATGGTTTCAGCAAGACGGTGCTGCACCGCATTATGGTAGAAATGTGCGAAATTTCTTAAACGCGGAATTTCCCAATCGATGGATTGGAAGAAAAGGAGAGATTGAGTGGCCACCTCGTTCTCCTGATTTAACGCCGCTTGACTACTTTTTGTGGGGTCACCTTAAAAGCAGAGTGTATGCAACAAAGCCAAGAAATCTAGAGGAACTTTGTCTAAGGATAATTGATGAAGCTGCACTCATTGATCCCGAATTCATCAGGAATGCCGTATACAACTTTTACGATCGATTAGCTCATTGTCAGACCGTAAATGGTGCGCAATTCGAGCATTTATCATAAAATCGCCTTGGCTGGCTGGATCACCGACCGATCTTGCCTTAGCTGGCTGGATCACCTTCCGATCTTGCCTTAGCTGGCTGGATCACCTTCCGATCTTGCCTTAGCTGGCTGGATCACCTTCCGATCTTGCCTTAGCTGGCTGGATCACCTTCCGATCTTGGCTTAGCTGGCTGGATCACCGACCGATCTTGCCTTGACTGGCTGGATCACATTCCGATCTTGCCTTAGCTGGTTGGATCACCGACCGATCTTGCCTTAGCTGGCTGGATCACCTTCCGATCTTGCCTGAGCTGGCTGGATCACCGACCGATCTTGCCTTAGCTGACTGGATCACCGACCGATCTTGCCTTGACTGGCTGGATCACCTTCCGATCTTGCCTTAGCTGGTTGGATCACCGACCGATCTTGCCTTAGCTGGCTGGATCACCGACCGATCTTGCCTTAGCTGACTGGATCACCTTCCGATCTTGCCTTAGCTGGCTGGATCACCGACCGATCTTGCCTTAGCTGACTGGATCACCGACCGATCTTGCCTTAGCTGGTTGAATCACCGACCGATCTTGCCTTAGCTGGCTGGGTCACCGACCGCTGTTTGGAGTTCCTAAACCTCGAAATAACGTTAACGCCCGGCGATACTTAAATTTTAGCGGCGCATATCTCGAATAGTTCTTGGCCAAATGGACTTTACTTATACTGTTTTGTAAAGTTCTCGACGTCGGCTACAAGAATTTACAATAAAAAATAGGGGTACCCATTTAAAAAACACAATGTAACTCTGATGTGACTTTCCAAAGATCTTTCAAGGTCAAACCAATATCACCTCATGATGGGTAACTTGGTATCCTACAACTTTTGTATAAAACATTTTTTCCGAAAACATCAACTTTCCGAGATAATCCAGGGTCCCGACCTTTTTGTTACACGCCTGTATATACGCAAAATTTTTGGTACTCACTCATTGTGCCGGTTCTTCCACGATTCGTTTTCAGTGTCCATCGGATGTTTGTTCCCAATCGATTGGATATTCATCAATTTGATAATACTTATAAAAATCCGAATCCTTCCAAATCCATTGATGCTCCAATACCCGATGTTTAGGGCACCACTTGTACATGCTCCTGGCTAATTGCGATCGATCTACTTGATTAACGTCTTGGCCCACGTCTTGGTTTTTATCCACATTCGCATACTCGCGATCCAAAAATCATTTCGGTGGTGGTGGTGGTTTGCGTTGAATGTTATACACAGGATCATGGTCTAAAGATTTAGTTGAATACACTGTGTTGAAATAAGAATCTGTAACTACAGCACAGCATGTCTCAATATTAAAAGAAACGAATTCCAACCACGTATCTCGTGAATCCGTAATATCACAGGTCTGCAATGCTTGATGTTTAGGACACCACTTGTTAGTACGAGTAAGCACGTTTCGAAATCCAACTTCTCGATCGCGAAGATTATGTACAATCGATGAACAATAACGATTAGCCATTCCCGCGTTGTCCATATTCGACAGTTATAGCGTGCTTGAATTTTTTCAAAAACGATACGACGAGAAGGTAACTAACTGACGTCCGTGCTGGCCGGAAAAACTAACTGAAATGCTGTAGTGTATTAACTGAAATGCTGTAGTGTACATGACGTACACTCTAGATTTTAGTTACCAAAGTTGAATTTTCTTGGAAACACAGGCGCCTATAAAACAGCAGGGTATGGCGTGACTGATACCCGTCATAGCTTTTTATTTCAAGAAATAACCCTTTATAAATTTTCGTGACGCCGAGATATCCTTTCCATTTTTTTGTGAAGAGCCTTTTATCTGGGCTACGTGTCCGGATATGTTACATTGCACTATTTGTGCCAACATTTTGGAACATATTACCTATAAAACAGCAGGGTATGGTGCGACTGACACCCGTCATGGTTTTCTATTTCAAGAAATAACCCTTTATAAATTTTCGTGACGCCGAGATGTCCTTTCCATTTTTTTGTGAAGAATCTTTTATCTGGGTTACGTGTCTGGATATGGTATATTGCACTATTTGTGCCAACATTTTGGAACATAGGTACCTATAAAACAGCAGGGTATGGCGCGACTGATACCCGTCATGCTTTTCTATTTCAAGAAATAACCCTTTATGTCTTCGCGGCTGTAAGCGAAAAGCGTTATAGAATTGAGCGCCGATGACAGGCTGCTATAACTTATGACCAATTATCGTGACGCTGAGATGTCCTTTCCATTTTTTGTGAAGAGCCCTTTATCTGGGCTGCGTGTCCGGATATGTTATATTGCACCATTTTGTGTCAAAATTTTTTAGAAACATAGCCGGATTCAAATTCTAAGGGATGTTACTTCTCTTTTCGATGCTCTTGGAAAGAGAGACAAAAAGCGATAGACGAAAATTATATAAATGAGACGCGAAAGGCACAAAAAATCGCAGTATACGCTAAGCATCAGTCGCCTAATTTTGCTCTGTGCCGTATAAGAAGACTTTACTTCGAGCTACTTCGAGCGCTCGACTTTTAAAATATCGTTCAGTACCAGTGTAAGTGCGCGCAAGTTAATAAAAAGTAAAGTGATTGATAAGTGACGTTACGAATATTGTTCTAAAAATAATGGAACGAGAGAATAATAATTGGGAGGAAATAATGGACGTAGATTCATCCGATGAAGAAGATCGCGCATTATCGGATGACAGTGGGCGCAATTCACCAGGGGATGACCAACGAACCGAAAAAATCATGTATCGCGACGAGATTCTCGCGCTACGTGGGCGCACTAAGTGTTGCGCAATAATTTTCTATTACACATTGAGCAATAACTATCGAGCACGCATGTCATGCATGATTGACATAGCGCCTGACACACAAGATATATATACAGGGTGTTACTAAAAGACCGCCCACTAACTACATAGCGGTATTCCTTGTCAAAAACTGAGTCGAAAAGTCCTGAACCACTTTTTTCTATAATGCTTGACAAAGCCGTAATCATTGAGTAAAGTTAGTCCAACCAGCGTCGTTCTTTAGCCGGGCGAACGTCGGTGAGCCGCGCGCCTGATAGTGTGCGTGAGCGCTCAGCCGTGCATCGCGCGGCGGCACGGCGGCACGACGGCACGGCCGCGGTCGGCCGCGGCGGTCGCGTTTTGCTTTCGCGCGCGTCGCGTGCAATATTCCTACGCATTGTAATAATAGAAATAATTTTTCCTGCACTAAAAATCACTTTTTACTCTTGTCAGAAGTACCTCCTTGCAGAAAATTTTGATAACGGATAAAACTTTCGCCAAGACATAACTATTATTAAGATATAAAAATTTAAACAAATACAAAAAATTATACTGTGTATTTTACAATACAAAAATTTAATACAAATTTACAATAAAATTTTACAATAAAAAATTATTTTCTAATCCGTTTCGTTAAATATCTTTGCGTTAACTTAATTTAAATTATAACACAAAGCACTTATTGAATCTTTCTACGAGGTTTGCCCATAGTTACTCAGAAGTAATAAATTTTTTAAGGGAAATTTACTGTAACAATTAGATATTTAAATAATCTCGTACTTAAAAGGAAAATACATTAAAAATATTATTAAAAGATAAAGTATTCAAAAATAAAAAAATTTCTTCTTTTATAAAAAATAAATTTATCCTAAGTTATAAATAACGCTATCCAGATGTACAATCTTTTTGAAACTTAAGGCAAATAAGAGCAAATCGCCGAGCGATCAATATTAATTTTTATAGCGAATAATAAATAATAACACGTTTAATAACTTAAAACAAAATTCAATACAAACGTTTCTATCTTAGTTTAGACGCATAAATAAAAGTGAAATGTTATCGTATTCATAAAACATTGGTCAGCGGTAAAGTTATTGGAAAAGGTTGAACATAAGGTAAATTATGTGATAACTGCTGCGTTTTAAATAAAGTGAAATTGAAAAGGTAGCTGCAATTCGTATAAGTTTTTTCATAAAGATGTAAAATTCACTTATCAGACAGTGTAATATCAATCTCGTGATAATCTACCGTGTCTGGTTTCAGTGATGAAACAATGCTTATGAGTTAAGATCAGTGCACGGATTGAAGGCTTAAGCTGATGCGCAAGGTGAAATGAGTACATACAAATGTCATGAAGTATCATATAACAAAATAACATTAGTAAATAAAAAATATAAAGTAAATAAATAAGCTAGTAAATAAAACATTTTTCTAATGATTATTCTCCTACTGTCGAAAAACTTCCACACAATTGACATCTGTAGTCTGTTTTATTCATTAACTTATTTTTATTTATTTACGAGTGTTACTTTGTTATATGATGCTTCATGATATTTCTCTGTACTCATTTCAGCTTACGCTTAAGTCTAGGCCTTCAGTCCGTACACTGATATTAACTCATAAGCATTGTTTCGTTACTGAAACTAGACGGTAGATCATCATGACACTGATATTACACTGTCTGGTAAGTAAATTTAACATAAAAAAACTTATACGAATTGCATCTAACATTTTATTTTATTTAAAAGACCGCATTTACTTTATGTTTAATCTTTTCTAACATCTTTACCGCTGACCTACGTATTACGAATATGATAACATTTCATATTTATTTATGCGTTGTTAACAATTCGATTTAAGATTATTGTGAAATATTACAATAAAGAGGATCTAAACTAAGGCCAAAGCGTTTGTATTGTATTTTGTTTTAAGTTATTAAACGTGTTATTATTTATTATTCGCTATAAAAATTAATATTGTTCGCTCGGCGGTTTGCTCTTATTTGCCTTAAGTTTCAAAAAGATTGTACATCTGGATAGCGTTATTTATAACTTAGGATAAATCTTTTTTTTATAAAAAAGAAATTTTTTTATTTTTGAATACTTTATTTTTTAATAATATTTTTAATGTATTTCCTTTTAAGTACGAGATTATTTAAATATCTAATTGTTACAGTAAATTTCCCTTAAAAAATTTATTACTTCTGAGTAACTATGGGCAAACCTCGTAGAAAGATTCAATAAGTGCTTTGTGTTATAATTTAAATTAAGTTAACGCAAAGATATTTAACGAAACGGATTAGAAAATAATTTTTGTATTGTAAAATTTTATATTGTAAAATTTTGTATTGTAAATTTTTGTATTGTAAAATACACAGTATAATTTTTTGTATTTGTTTAAATTTTTATATCTTAATAATAGTTATGTCTTGGCGAAAGTTTTATCCGTTATCAAAATTTTCTGCAAGGAGGTACTTCTGACAAGAGTAAAAAGTGATTTTTAGTGCAGGAAAAATTATTTCTATTATTATAATGCGTAAGAATATTGCACGCGACGCGCGCGAAAGCAAAACGCGACCGCCGCGGCCGACCGCGGCCGTGCCGTCGTGCCGCCGCGCGATGCGCGGCGGAGCGCTCACGCACACTATCAGGCGCGCGGCTCACCGACGTTCGCCCGGCTAAAGAACGACGCTGGTTGGACTAACTTTACACAATGATTACGGCTTTGTTAAGCATTATAGAAAAAAGTGGTTCAGGACTTTTCGACTCAGTTTTTGACAAGGAATACCGCTATGTAGTTAGTGGGCGGTCTTTTAGTAACACCCTGTATATATACGCCGTACGCAGACACGTAATTGAGCTGCATGACGCAATTGAGGGCCGGTACTGCTCCAATTGCATACAAAAATTATACCAAATCTTGCCATGCAATATGTGTCCTATTTGCACAGAGATGTAAAAAGGACTTGATATTGTAAAAAAAGACATTGCAATATGGACCGTTTAAGAGAGTAAGTGCAAGAGCTGTCGGAGCAATCCGCTCGATTGAATTCGAGGGAAGAATTCACCGCGTGGGAGCAGCGATGCGACGAGATAATCGAGGAAGGACGTAGTTGCGCCAAGCGTCCACGATTATCCGTTCATGAGAGACAATCTTCGGTGGCTCAAATCACGCAACTCGAAAGTTTGAAAGATTTGGTACGTCAACGTTTCGTGCATGCGGGCGCCGGATACAGTGCGAGTGAGACAGGACTCCGATGGTGCGAGATCGATACGGCTTTTATAAGTCGTATACAGACTGGTGCGGTAATAAACTCAAAACATATAGTGCCTCGTCAGTTTCTTGAAGATGCCAAAGACATTGTGCTCGATCGTGTGCGGACCATCATGCGAGAGCATGAAAATGTGAAAGTGAATACCGTGTTCAACGGTGAGTTTGTGACAGGTGACAAACGTGCGGATAAAAGTATCGCTACGGGAAACTTTGAACTCTTTCGTACGTCCGACCTGCGCGAGTAGTACGAGCGACGCGTTATCGAGCCTACGTTAGCCACCTTGGAGGAATTTCAAGAACGTGATAGTGGGTGAGCGTTGTCGCGTATACTGAATTTGACGGTTAACGTGAATAAATATAATCCATTGCACGCGGGGTGTGTTGTGGAAATGCCGCGAGAGATAATGACAAAGAGAGCGGTGATCAACGTGCGATCAAAGGACAATGCGTGTTTCGCGTGGTCGGTGGTGGCTGCTCTGCATCCAGCCAAAACAAATTCAAATCATCTATCCTCGTACCCCTATTATACGTTGCGACCCGTTTTCCTTCGGGCTCGCTAGCCGAAGGGGCGCTGCCGCAAATTCACAAAAGGACAGACGGTAGCTCCGAGGTATCCGCGATAGAATTTCTTCGAGGTATCTACGGTAACAGATTCTTTTCGCTAGATATTCCGTATGGGCGCCAGGTGCGATTACGCTCACCACGTTTCGTCAATTTGATACATATATATCTACAGCCCGAACGCAAGCTCAGGGCGTCGGTCACGTTATCCGTTGTGAGGAGAGTGGGAGAGGGAGCGCAGCGCAATCAACACAAATCAAATAATAAATAACAGTGTATTTCAAATGAAAGGATCATAATATAGAGCGAAGTCGAGCCGCCTCGCCGGCGACCGTCGCTCGAAGTAACGTCTGGAACGCACGCTACCTCATTCGCAATCGCGAAGATACCGTATACACTACCCGCGGAACGCGAATCTCACACACACGAATCAGCCACGCATCTCGTTCACACGAGTTAAACGCGAGTCTCATGCTCTACAAGTTCTCTTACGCGAGAAAGCATGCCCCGGCACGCGGATTCTCACACACACGCAGACTCACACACGCGACTCAACCGCCCCGTTCGCGGCGTACGCTGGACCACAATTGATACGGCAACTAATCGGTAGTTGCGAAATGACATTTATCCGACGACGATGTAACAAACAACACATTTACACGGTAACTAATCGGTAGACGCGAAACGAAACGACACACTTACACGGTAACTAATCGGTGGACGCGAAACGACATTGATACGACGACAATGTAACACACCCGTACGACTTTCCCCGGCGAGTGACCGCGACGATACTTGCATGCACCGGCGACACAATGTATCCGCGGGACTCCTTTCGAGTACGCACAACAATTCGCGCGCGCGTGAGAGCGCGGCGCAATATCTCACGGGGAGCGTTACCGTACCGCTCGCCCGTGGAATTTTCCCCGAACAGACGCGACAACGATACGCGATACTAATCGCGACTTTAACACAATAAACGCGAAATACCGGTAGTCTCGACACAATGAACGCGATACGATCATTACGACCTCGACGCAAGAAACAAACACTCAACGGTAATCGACGCAATATACGCGAAACAACGATAGTCTCGACACAACGAACGCGATACGGTAAACATGACTTCGACGCAAGAAACACGGAATGACTGTCGGCCGCGTAAGAGTTCTCGGGGAGGGCTTCAAAATATCTTTTACAGGCACGATCTCGGCCGGGCCCGCGACCACAAAGTTATTTCCGACGGAAGTCGGTATCAATGGAAACGGTACTCTAATCGGTACTTGTATCTAATAATTGTCTTGGGCCATGGCCGAGATCGAGCCAACGATAATACGGTAGCACCGGAGTGGAGATCTTACAATTTGCTGCTCTCGCTGCTTTGCCGCTTCGCTGCTTCGGGGTCGCGTTCCGGGGGTGGCTCCTCGGCTAGCGCTCGCTCGACAGTGAAGAGCGGCCGGCCCGGCGAGATCACGTTGGGCCCCCGCGCATGCGCTCCAAGCTCGCGATGTTCCGTCCCGTCGATCCGTCGCGCGCGCCGCCGTGTTTGCGGCGCTGCTTCTGGTGCTTTCTGCCTGCCCGCGGTCCTTTGAATCGGCTGCCATCAGGTGTGGGCCCATCTCAGCTTTAGCCCGGCTGGCCAGGCCATGGCTATGCTGCTCGGTGTCCTCGATACCGTCGGGGAGGCGTCCAGGTCGCTCACCCGCGCTGCAGTCGCGGTGTCGCGCCCTTCCTTGTGTGACGGCACGGCCCGGGGTGCTGTGTGCGAGACATTCTGCGCGTCTCCGCGGCGGTAGGCCCAAGCGACCCGCCCGTCGGCCAGCCACTTCGCTCAGCGTTCCCCAAGCCTCCTTCTCTCCCTCGTTGCGACATACGTCGTTACATCAGTCCTCCGTTGATCACTCGCTCCGGCACCACCTGTTGTATCTACAAGCTCGCTTACAAAATAATCAAATCGCGAATAACCCTCCCGTACTCCGGTCGAGGTGCCATCCCCGACCTTCCCCTCGGCCGAGCTACCGTCTGGGCGGTGGACGTGACAACGTCACGTCACAACGTCGATGCTAAATCTTCAGGACATTGAGTTTCCAATGACGTTGAATCAGATTAAAAAGTTTGAACGACTCAACGACGTGTCGATCAATGTATATACTATTGAGAAACAGGAGACGCTAAACATTCTCCCAATACGACTCACCGACAGTAAGAAGAATAGGCATGTCAATTTGCTGTACCTGCCAGATTTACGGGACGACAACGTGGGACATTTCGCGTGGATCAAGAACCTATCCCGCCTCGTGAGCTCGCAATTGAGCAAACACAATGGCCGGAAATACTTTTGCGATCGGTGAGTACTTTTACATTTTATATAAAATAAAAAATTGATATAAATTATTTTTTGTTTAAAAGAGATAATAAACAATAATGTTTTTTTTTTAGATGCTTACACTACTTTATTTCGAGCGAGAGATTGGAAGCCCACGCCATTGATTGTCGAAAGATGAACGACTGCGCAATCCGACTACCGAGCGACAAGGACAAGTGGCTGATCTTTAAAAACTACAGCAGGAAGGAGCCACTTCCATTCGTCGTATACGCCGACCTTGAATGTACCCTGGAGAAGATCGATGCTGATCCGCAAGCGTCCACGTACAGGTCTCAACATCACGAGGTATTTAGAATAGGGTACTACGTGCAGTGTTCGTACGACGACTCGTTGTCTATGTATCGGTTTCGTCGCGATAAGGATTGTATCTCGTGGTTCGCCAACGAACTCGAGAAATTAGCGCATCGCGTAGGTAAAGGGTATTTTATCCGCAAATTTCCCCATGGCAGATTTAACGCGAGACGAATGGGAAAAGTTTAATATAGCTACGCAATGTCACGTATGCGAAAAACCGTTTGCGCCGGACGACACGCGGGTACGCGATCATTGCCATCTGACCGGTCAATATAGAGGTCCCGCGCATTCAAATTGTAATTTAAATTATAAAGATTCGCATTACATTCCCATTGTATTTCATAATTTATCCGGCTACGATTCACATTTCATTATTAAAAAAATTGCTACCACGTTTGAAGGCAAAATTGATTTGTTACCGATAACGAAGGAAAAATATATTTCATTCACGAAGCATGTTAATGATACCGCCGAAAGATCAAAGTCACAAAATTGCGTAAAGTTACGTTTTATAGATTTATATAAATTTCTGAGTAGCAGCCTCGATAAATTAGCATCTTTTCTGTGCAGAGATAAATTAAAAATTGTACGTTCTAAATTTTTACAATTATCGACCGAGGATTTTGATCTCTTGACGCGAAAAGGTGTATTTCCGTACGAGTACATTGACTGCGTCGAAAAATTGGAGGACCCATGCTTACCACCGCGCGAATCGTTTTACAGTTCTTTGACCGGTGACACTGCATCCGAGAGCGTTTACGAGCACGCCACGAACGTCTGCCGACGGTTCTCCATTCAAACCTTGGGCGAATACAGCGATCTATATCTAAAAACCGATGTCTTATTATTGGCCGACATATTTGAAAATTTCCGCGATAGCTGTGTCGCGAGTTATGGATTAGATCCTGCGCATTATTATACTTTGCCAGGTTTCACGTGGGACGCCATGCTGAAATATACACGCATAAATTTCGAACTGCTCACCGACATTGACATGGTAATGTTTATTGAACGCGGTATTCGTGGCGGTCTCAGTCAATGTTCCGGTAGATATGCGCGAGCCAATAACAAGTACATGCAATCGTACGATCCATCGAAACCATCATCGTACTTGATGTACTTTGACGTCAATAATTTGTACGAATGGGCAATGTGTCAACCATTGCCTTACGAAAACTTTCGATGGATCGACGACATCTCGAACTTTGACGCGAGCGCGATCGCTTCGGATTCCCCGACTTGTTACGTTCTCGAAGTCGATCTCGAGTATCCGCAACATTTGCACGACGCGCATGCTGACCTACCGTTCTGTCCGACGCGTGATAAATCGCCCGGTAAGCGGCAGGAAAAACTTCTCGCGACTCTATATAATAAAAAGCGTTACGTCATACATTACCGTAACTTGCAGCAATGTATTCATCACGGTCTTCACGTTACAAAGGTACACCGCGTATTAGAATTTTCGCAATCTCCATGGCTCCGCGATTATATAGAACTTAATACAAAATTTAGAACGTGCGCGACAAACGATTTCGAAAAGAATTTATATAAATTGATGAATAACACGGTATTTGGTAAAACCATGGAGAATTTGCGCAATCACGTAGATGTTAAACTCCTGACAAAATAGAATGGAAGATATGGTGCAGAAGCAATGATCGCGAAACCAAATTTCCATAGTAGAAGTATTTTTTCGGAAAATTTGTTTGCCGTTGAACTGCGTAGACTCGAGGTGATGTTCAACAAACTTATCTACGTGGGCATGTGCATTCTCGACATATCCACGACATATTTGTACGAATTTCATCACGAGTACATGTTACCACTGTATAGCGACAAGTGTAAAGTTATGTACACCGACACGGACAGTTTGATCTATCATATAGAGTGCGAGAATGTGTACGAGAACGTGAAACGCGACATTGATAGATTCGATACGAGCGATTGTGCCGCGGACAACGCGTACGGTATACCACTTGCGAATAAAAAAGTACCGGAATTGATGAAAGATGAAAATAACGGCGCGATTATGACCGAATTCGTCGGACTCAGGGCAAAGATGTATGTGTTGAGGGTGGATGGTAAAAAGGACACACAAAAGGCGAAAAGCATCAAAAATAACGTCGTAGCGCGGACCATAACGTTCGACGATTACACGCAGTGTCTGCGAGATGAAACTGAAATGACTCGTCGCCAGTCGTGTATAAGATCGAAGCTGCACGAAGTGTATACAGTGTCCGAAACGAAAATCGCTCTGAGTTCGTACGACGATAAGCGATACATTGCGCCCAATTCTACCGATTATTCTACGTTGCCATGGGGACATTATAAAATAATTGTAACGTAATTTAGTATAATGTAGTATAATGTAGTGTAAGAATAAAGATATCGTATTTCATTTATATGTATATATCTATTGTATATTTCTTATATATGTCGTATAATAATAAAGATGACGTGTTTCATATTTTTTATATGTATATCGTATATTTCTCATATGTTGTGTACATATTTTTATATAGTAAAAAAATTAATGCAGTTTGTATGAAATTAAACCACATTGTCCTTGTGTATCCAAGAGTTGTGCGATCCATCGAATTCCAGCCATTTCACGTAAACCTCATCGCCCCTCCTACGAAGTATTTTCTCCACGAGATACACGTCCGGGTAAGTCGCACAATGCAACTCGTGCTCGTAGAACGCTCCAGCGATAGATTTTCCACGATAGTCCTCGAGTAGATAGGTTACGGGATTAGTACGCTGCACTTTAATGATTTTAAACACCTCGGTGGTCCAATTCGGCGTGTAACCCTTTTCAAAAATCGTCTTGTATTTGCTAACGCGTACCGGGTCACCAGCTTTGAACTTTGCCGGACCCGCGATCTTTATCGCGCTGTACACCGTACCTAGGAGTTTCTCAGCGATCGCGGGAGTAACGTCGACGGGTCGTATACCGATCGTTCGATGCTTGCGCGCGTTGTAATCCGTGACGAGACGCGGTAGCATGTCGACCCACTTGTTATTTCCGTCGAGCGTAAACATTTTCCACATGTCGTTCTTTAAAGTGCGATTGAATCGCTCGACGACCGATGCCTTCATCACCGAATATGTGGAATAATGATTGATATCGTGTTTCTTTATGAATCGTTGTACGTCGGCGTTGTAAAATTCCTTTCCCATATCGGTTTGCAAGTTTTTCGGGAACCTCTTGCTATCTCAAATTATCTTAGCGATAGCGTTGGCTGTCTTGCTTCCGCCTTTACTTTTAAGTGGCACGGCCCACGCGTACTTGCTCAACACATCGATGACGGTAAGTATATAGTGGTAGCCTTTGTTGAAACGCGAGTACGGACGCATCTCGACTATGTCAGCCTGCCACAGGTCGTCGTACCCTCACACTATGACGTGTCTTCGTGGAAAATTTCTTTATGCCTGAACATGCAGTTCCTCGACCAGTCGTTGCTTCTCGATATTTTTACGTCCATCGGATTTCGACAATGTCATGTTTTTAGCGATACGATTTGTGAGCGCGTAATAATAATAATAATATGTGCAAAGAAATTATGTCCTGGATATTTTTATCCAACTTTTTTCAATCATTCAATAGCCGTTTATTTCTGTTTATTGTCCTTCAATAGCCGTTCTTTGTCATCCGCTGACCGTTTATAGCTATTCGTCAGCCATTCATAGCCGTTCTTGAGCCGTTCATTAGCCGCTTGATAGCTGCTCGATAGCTGTTCTTTAGTCGCTCGACAGCCCTCCGATAGCCGTTCCTGAACCGTTTTTGGCCGTTCATTGCCGCTTGTTAGTGGTTTGTAGCCGGTCCTGGGCCGTTTGTCCATTGTTGTCCGTTGTCGTTTCTGATTCAGCGGTAATCGAATGCCGAAGCTCGCTTATCGCAATCCGTAACGCTTGCACGTCCTTCTCGTACGCAGTCAGCTACTCGTCTGACGTTCTCAGTTGATTGCTTAACTTTTTAATGTAATAATCTACGTATAGTTTGTTGACGGCGTCGGTATCAACCTCCGGTTGCGCCACTTTACGAATCTTGCGCGACTTTGCGTCAAAATCCGTAGCGATGAGACGTAGAGCGTTATTGCGCACGAAATGTCTCACGAATCCGCTCGACTGATGGTGCGAAACGGCGTTCAGCACGTCTCTGATCTGCTCGAATACCCCAAATTTGTTGATCGGCATTTCAACGTTGATTGAACAGCTCGCTGCCGCGCGATTCAATTTATAGTAACCGGCTTCGCGAAGTTCCTCGATAATCGACATGATCTCGTTGTCGTGGGCATTGTTGTCAGCGTGGCGCGAAACGTCGAGCAATCGTGGACGATCCACCAGCTCGTTGGGATCGTCCCAGTGCACGTAGTCGATTTTATTGTCGGTTAGCGTCATCGCGCGAGGCGCGAATAATCCTTTTCCGGATTTTTTCTTCATGGATGCGGGCGGTATCAAATTCTTGATTATATCTGTGTACTTGTATCCCCTGTGGGACTTTACTCGCCCGAGAGGATCATGATTGAATTTATGAGTGCTCGTCTCAAACAGTATATTCATGTACTTTTGCATGTCCTCCTCCGTGTAGATGTTTTTATCAGGCTTGTTCTTAAAGATTAATTCGTAAATACCGGGTGTGCCGATGTAATGTACGTCGCCGATATACATGTTATCCATGTTGTCCACCTTGAAACGTTTATTACCGAGCATCATTCCATCGTTGCCGACATAAACGCCGTACACGGTATCTATATCGCTCTTTGGTTTGGCGCTCATAAGAGCCCCGATGTACTCTTGACCTAATGGACCCAATGTATTATGCAACGTTTCTCGACCCTCTGGCGTTTCCAACTCCTTTCGAATGGACGTCGCGAGCTCCATCCGTGAGTTCAAAAACAGGCATATTTTCGGGTAATTCGAACTTTATTGTAGGTTGCACTTTTCTCGTTACGTATGGTGGAGATGATATCGGTGGAGATGAGGTTATCGGTGTAGAGGTTATCGGTGGTACATCCAGTGGAGCTTTCGATTGCCCAGATTTACGCGGCGTCGCATCCGACAAGAAGTATAATCGTTTCTTCTTTTTCGGCGTCACATCCTCAGAAAACGTGTCGATCTCGGCGTCGCTCTCCGGCTCCTCTTTCTTCACCGCGCTCGAGTTCTGGGCGATCTTTCGCAGTGGCCCGATGAGAGGCTTAAAGTGCGTGTCCAACTCAATGTCCTTCTCGATCTTACCGGTCTTCAACTCGCAAAGTTTCTTGCGAATCGATTTGCTCGTTTTCGCAATCTCTTTCGCAATCTTTTGCGCTCTCGAATATCATCGCTCATGTTGACCGTGGTTATCGCGGAAATACGTAAAGTGTTGATCTCTCTGACGTTTTACCTCAACGTGGTACCGACAACGACTGACCGCTTCTGCGGTATAGCGAACACGTTAAATCCTTTTCTGTATCGACCATGTCCTTGTCTATCACTACGAATCCGTAATCGTGCTGCCAATATTCGTGACACAACGCTCAAAATTCATTGTACGACATGTCGGTATTCACGTGATCGTTGTTTACGTGCTTCAGATTGGTGCCATCCTGTTTGAACAGGATCAGCAGGTTTGCGTTGTCGCGTATCAGATGTTTAGGAATTCTCGCGTACGTCTGACAGAGATAAAAACAATCAACGTTCGAGTGCCTGCCAATTGAAAAGTACTCTCTCACCGCGTTTTGCTTGTCACATGCCACGTCATCGAAGACGAAGATTGAGTTTGGATACGCATTGCTCGGCGGAATGACGTCACTTTTGTTGGAGAACGTGAAGTAACCGATTCTATCGATCGACGTCAATTCTCTAGATACCGATATTTCGGCTGCTGTAGCGACTTTGAGTACACGTACACGTTCTCGAAGCGTACACCGTGCGGACTTTCCAGCAAACTTATCAGAACGTTGGTTTTACCGCACTTCGAGGGACCGCAAATGATCGCGCGTATAGTAGTCCGTAGCACCGTACCGTGCCTACGCTTCTCCGCGTTGCCCCCCATCGACCGTGATCTGTCGTCGTAATTCGTCACGCGTATCGCCAACGGTTGTCGCACAAATTTCATTTTCACACTGCCGACTGGAGAGCTGGATCGGACGCCTATTTATAGGTGCGCGGAACCGCGAGTCGCTCAGTAGCAAAGATGTTCGTCCTGTTATCAAGACCATCCGATATTTGCGATTTGAGCGCCGAACAGTTGCAATTTGTACTCAAAGCTGTTCTGTTGCAAATTTGCGGTAATCACATTCATTACGTCTGGGACAAGCTTCCGGAATATATAAAGGCGGATTTGGAGGTTCAGACCTATCGTCGCTGTTACGAACATTACAATCAACCGTGACAGCGAACGCACATTGACGGTCCCGCATTGATAAAGAATTGCTACGAATTCCAACCAAAATAGGCAGAGGCTTGTTAAACCGCGCGATAAGACGCACTTCCAATCGAATTGCATATTCCAGGCTATCAGTTTTGCGGTCCGGGCACTCGGCTGGAAGAACGATTAGCCAGAAGTGATCAAGGTATTAATCCATTAGACGCGGCGTGTCGCGAACACGATATAGCGTATTCGTGTAGCAACGATCTCATCGACAGACACGCGGCGGACAAGATACTCGCCAAGAGAGCGCTAGAACGTGTCATCGCGAAAGATTTGGCTCTCGGAGAGAGCTGCCGCTACAGCCGCATGGGCGACCATGAATGTCAAGCAAAAGTTAGGAATTGGTTTGAAAACCGTGAAGAAGAAGAAGAAGAGAGCATCGAAAAAACGGATACTTCCAGCAGCGAAACGAGGCCGTGTATTACCGATTCTACCGTTGCTGGGAGTACTAGGTTCTCTGGCCGGCGGGGCGGCGGGAGTGGCAAAAGCCGTGAACGATAACAAAGCTACATTGCGTCAGTTAGAAGAGATGCGACGCCACAATCGCGCCATGGAAGGTCGTGGTCTTTATCTCGCTCCATACAAGCACGGGCAGGGAGTGACATCGAAGAAGAAGAAAGGAAAAAAGAACGTCAAAAAGACGTTAAATATGCCCACGGGTGCAACTACCAATGTACAACTGCAACAACTGGCAAAGCGTATGCGCATTCCGTATTTTAGAGGTGTCTTCATGCGTGACTCGTTACCTATCGATGGCATACGACGAAACGAGAGCTGTACTGTAAATTTGGACGTTGCAGCTGGTCCCTGTACTCATTAGGTGGCGTACGCAAAGAGGGGAAACCGCGTGATGTATTTCGACAATTTCGGTAATCTTCGACCGTCGAAGGAGTTGGTGCGATATTTCGGACCGAGCGTGACAAAGATTGAGTACAATCACACGCCCTTTCAAACTTATGATCAGAGCATCTGCGGACAATTGTGTCTACGATTTCTCCAGACGATCGATGAATCGGCGCGAATTTAAAGGCTGACGGTGCCCGCGGAGACTCAGTGTTAGTCGAACGGTTTTCCCGACATGTGTATGACATTCACGCTTACCCGGAAGAGCAGCATCCTCGCGGTGCACTACTTTCCCGCCGTAGATTTGGGCGACGGCGACTACGAGCTCGGTCTAACAGTTTTTGAAACTTATCACACGATATCGAACGTGAATTCCACGAATAATAAATTCTATTTCGAGGATGACACGAGGATGACACGGAAATTACGATTCCCGAGGGATCGTACAAGATACGAGCCATATATAAGTTTTTGAAACGCGCAATTTTACGGAAACGCCCGCAACGCGGCCGACGCGTAGGTCGTTCCAACAATCGCGGATATCACGCGAGAGGAGATCGTCAGAAGTGACATTCGCGCAAACGGCAACGCGGACACCCGAGAGGGGACCGTCAGAAGTGACATTCGCGCAAACGGCAACGAGGACGAGGACGATTACGAGGACGAGGATGAGACTGTAAAATACCCGATGGTGCTCCGTGCTAATTACAACACGATGAAGAGCGAGATCAATTGCGCTTTCAGAGTAAACTTTAGCAAGCCTAACAACATTGGATCGTTGCTGGGATTCTCGCCGGAGCGTATATTGCAACCGGGAAAATGGCACCAATCCGATCAACCGATTAATATCATTAACATAAACATAATTCGCATAGAGTGTAACATGACCGCGGGTGCGTACAGCAACGGTAAACGTGTTCATACGATACATGAATTTTCTCCGAGCGTGCCACCAGGATATAAGATATCGGAAACGCCGGCGCAGATCATTTATCTGCCGATCATCGCGCGGAGCATTACGGAGCTAACGATACGCGTCGTGGATCAAGATGGACAATTGCTTGATTTTCGAGGAGAGAAGATCACCGTGAAATTACACGTACGACGGCAGCAGCGATAACGCGCGTGTGAGTGTGCGCGACATATGAGATGCTCGTATTGAACGACTCAGAGTACGCAAGAGATAAGACTATCTACACTACGGTAGTGACCAACGATATCATTCAATCATCACCATCACCATCATTATCGTTGTCAGGCTGCGCTAAAAACACGAAGAAGTAGTTAAAAGCATCGAACGTTGAATTTTTGCAATCTTTGGGATTCGCGGTGCGAAAAATCTGAGAAAACATGATCGATATCCATAAGGTCGAAGGCGAGCCGGTCTTTGACGATCGCATCGTCAAAATCGAGACTCACACGTAGAACCCGTACGCCAACACAACGTTTGAGCATAGCGACGAGATACGAATACCCATACAACAGCAGGATCTGTATACGTTGCCGTGTGAAAGTTTTCTCTACGTTGAAGGAATATTGAGGATAAAGAAAAGGAACGACGAGTCGCAGCCAACGCTTGTAAATAATTGTGTGGCGTTCATGTTTGATGAAATTCGATATGAACTCAACGGCGTGGAGATTGATCGCAGCAGAAACGTTGGAATAACCAGTACTATCAAGAACTATGTATCGCTAACGTACGACAATGCTTCGATCATGCGGAATGCTGGATGGGACATTGCATCAAACATATCGGAAGGATAATTCAACTTTTGCGTACCGCTCAAGATGTTGCTGGGCTTTTGCGAAGATTACAAACGCGTGGTTGTTAGCGCTCGTCACGAATTAATTTTGATACGAGCGCGTAGCGACAATAATACCATTGTAGGAAATCCGACGACGGAGCCGGAAGTAGAATTGTTTAAAGTACAGTGGCGAATGCCTCATGTTACGTTAAACGAGGTCAACAAGCTATCGATGTTGCGCGCCTTGGAAAACGGGCGATACTTGAGTATAAGTTTCCGTTCATGGGATCTGTACGAGTATCCCCTGCTGCAGAGCACGACGAAGCATTCATGGGCCGTCAAAACTGCGACTCAGCTAGAAAAACCGCGATATGTCATCTTTGCTCTCCAAACTGGCCGAAAGAATGTTATGTCTCGAGATGTTAGTCGATTCGACCACTGTAATTTGACCAACGTGAAACTTTATCTAAACTCTGAATTTTATCCATACGACGATATGAATCTAGACATTGACAAAAAACGATACGCTATCCTTTTTGATATGTATGCACGTTTTTGTAAAGCTTATTACGGATTCGACTGTTACGAAACGTTGTGCACCGTGGTTACATTCCTGACGCATGGACCTTTTGTGGTCATTGATTGCTCGCGACAGAACGAGTCCGTCAAGAGCGCCACCGTGGATGTGCGAATAGAATTTGACTGCAAAGAGAGTGTACCCGCGAATACTACCGCCTATTGCCTCATTTTGCATGATCGCATAATCGAATACAGCCCGTTGTCAAACGTAGTGCGCAAGATCACGTAAATTGCATTGTCTGCAAATATTCCGATATAAGAGAGGAAGATGCATCGCGATAAGGTACAGTACAGATCGCTCGTTCGTTGCGTCATGATTGTGCCAACGTTTGTCGATCTGCAAGGATTCACCGTCGGGATGAAATTTGTCGTGAAGGAGGTGGCGGTGTTGCGAAAGGGGGCCGTTCTGGCGCATTACATTTTTGCCCACCCCATGCCGTGGAGTCTCCTCACAAAATCCGACAAGTCGTGTGCTTCCTGGTTGATTAGAAATCATCATGGATTACAATGGGAAGACGGAAACGTGCCGTACGGCATGGCTGAATGCATAATTACATCGGCCGTGCTTGGTACAGAAGAGGATGACGATGACGAGACGCCACCGACTCTGGTGTACGTCAAGGGATGTCAGAAACTAGAATGGCTGGTGGATCTGCTTGAAAATTATGCGAGAAAAAACCTAATCGTCGGGACTCTGGATGCGGATTATGAAGATATCGAATCTTTAAATAATCTAGATAATACTAATACTATGCGATGTGGAAACCATGTTAAGAATTGCGCATTACAAAATGTATTAAAATTATTTAACTGGTGGTCACGTCGGAAAGAATTAAAACTTTTTTTAAAAATAAATAAATTATATAAACTTTACAATGTTTTATTTCCTTTTCCCTTTCCCCATTAGTTGTTAGTGGTTAACAGATGTTTGAAAGATGCGTTGGCTTTCTTTGCGTTTCTTTTAACGTTTACTTTTTTCCATTTCTGAGAATTTTTTAATAACTTCTACGTAAACAGCGTTGACATTGGTGCTTGAAATGCTGAAGGAAGGGGAATAATCCCTTCCCTCCTTTATAATTTTTGTTGCACAGAAGAGTCGTACGCGATCCTTACATGTTCAGTCTTGCATCAGTCACCCGTGTGGAAGCAGTTCGAATCTTGTAACCAACAGCGATGTACTCCTCTGCGGGAAGCAGCACAAGTATGAATTATTACGTGCCGATTCCTTGTGAAACTCCATCGAACCAGCGTAATACGTAAGTATTACTTTGCAAATTTTTTTCCAAATTTTATTTTTCAATAAATCATTTATCTATTTTATTTTTTTCGACAGTTTTTTCGATAAATTGAAACCTCGTTATACACCTCGTATCTTGAGCAGACGATTTGCATTGACACCAACTGCTTATAAGTATTTGGACATTGGGATCAGCGTGAGACCTCCACACAGTTCTTTTGTGGAATTGATCCTTGGCGACAACCGAGGAAACCGGATCGCGATGCCCTATGGAACATGGACAACGATCATGGAAAGACGCACGGACATCGAAAAACTTATAGAGTCAACCACATTTTCATCGCTGTCTATACGAGAACTAAAAATGGAACTCGTTAAAATGCGCGGTGAAAATATTGTGAAACTTACGTTACGCGACACATGCTTGTACATGAAGCCGTCAACCGTACTGTTTTTATTTGAGCTCGAACAGTGTCTCGATAATGTATACCTCGAGCTAGCACCGCAAGCGAGAGAGGTAGATGCGAAATGTAGAGAATGTGCAAGTATCTTAATAAAGAATCGTATTACCGAAAAATATGACGCCGCTAAAATCTTGCGCGGCGTTTGTGATAAAAATTCAATTTTAGAATGTGAACTAATAGTGTATGCTATAGATAAAATTTTGTATGATGCCTTGAGGGAGAGACCTATTGATGTATGTGGGTGATATGATCCCTTGTTTAAATGGGGATATAATGTAGTAGGTTAATGAATAAATAAATGTACAATAACACGATAAAAAATTATTTTCCTTCCACCTTCTCCTTTATTCCTTATTTAAATTATGCGTTGCGATAATGTCTCTTTTTTAAACTATAAATTTAAGGAACTAATAAAATGATTAAATTATTTATCGATTCGAGAACGCGAAGGGAAATGAGTCGAGCGAGAGAAAGAAACGTAGTACGTGACGTTACAGCCCCAAAATGGCGTCGTGAAACATGTTCGAACACGAAGCCCCCGACAAAGGGCTCTCCACAGAAAAGAAAAGAAAAGAAGACAAATCGACGTCACGATAATTTATTGTCGATGTCATAAATTATAGCTGATCACCTTTAGGTTATTTTAAATCCGTACAAAATTACCTTTAATATAAACTGTGTTTAAATATCTTATATTTCCTTGTTGGATTTAAATAAAAAATTTTAATGTTATAAAATTGTTATTATACATTGTTTTTCTAATTAACACAATGTAAAGATTTTTCATCACAGTAGTGCAACAATTATTTTTTGAGACAATATATATATTCTTTCTTTATAATTGGCGCAATTTACAGATATCATTTCTTTTTTTTTTAGATAATAACTTGGATTGAATAAAAGGTAACACAATTTTGTAATGTGTCACTTGGGTTGTATTTTTTTTTTTAATAAAGATATTACTTGGATTTTTTCGAGGTACAAAGATAACTACGTGTACCACTTTTTGCTTAGGTTTTTTCGAGGTAAAAATATATTACTTCAATTTTTTGAGGTACAAAAGGTATTACGTATACCACCCGTTACTTAAGTTTTTTCGAGGTAAAGATACTACTTGGATTTTTTCGAGGTACAAATATATTACTTCGATTTCTTCGAGGTAAAGATATTACTTGGATTTTTTTGAGGTATAAATATATTACTTCGATTTTTTCGAGGTAAAGATATTACTTGGATTTTTTCGAGGTACAAATATATTACTTCGATTTTTTCGAGGTAAAGATATTACTTGGATTTTTTCGAGGTACAAATATATTACTTCGATTTTTTCGAGGTACACCACGCGTGCTTGGCGTCTTTTTTTGTACCTTTTTGTAAAAGGTAATTTTGTACGGATATCATGCCTTTTTGTAATATGACGCATCTTATATGAACAGTATATCTTATTTTTCAAGGTACAAAGGTATTACGTATACCACCCGTTACTTAAGTTTTTTCGATATATATTACTTCGATTTTTTCGAGGTAAAGATATTACTTGGATTTTTTCGAGGTACAAATATATTATTTCGATTTTTTCGAGGTAAAGATATTACTTCGATTTTTTCGAGGTACACCACGCGTGCTTGGCGTCTTTTTTGTACCTTTTCGTAAAAGGTAATTTTGTACGGACATCATGCCTTTTTGTTTTGTAATATTACGCATCTTATATGAACAGTATATCTTATAAACAGTCAGTACAAGATGTAAAACTAAAAATGTTACAGACCACTATATTTCTAAGAAAACATCAATTTAATATTTTGCATAGTTTTCTAGAAATAATAATCTATAATCCCTTTAGTTTTACATCCTGTATATATTTTGCGACATAAGATATAATCGCAAAATGTAGCGTGATTAATGCTAATGCTATAAAGTGGTAAAATCCCACCACCACCCCCTCTCCGTCTTTTATAATTGAAATATAGTTATTGATATGTATATTAATAAAAAATGAGAGAAATGTTTAATGCCTCATAGAAAATACATACCATTTTAATTTTTTCGAGAGGTGCTAAGATAAATAATATTACCATTTGGATTTTTTATTAATTATTAAAAAATTAAAGATATTACTTATGTTACGAGGTACAAAAATAAATATTACGTATTACTTGGGTTTTATTTACTTTGTTGAAAAAGGTAATTTCGCCCAGATATCACGCATTTTTTAGTGATACGCATCTTATAAACAGTATGTGTAGGAAGGTAATAAAGGTGTTATAGACTATTATTTCTAAAGAAACAAAAATTTCATATTTTATTTAGTTTTAGAAAATAATAGTTTGCAACATCTTTAGTTTTACACCCTGTATATATTTTACTACATAAAATATATGATCGTAATGTAGTGTGATTAATGTTAATCTTCTTGGAACAATAAAATATTATGAAAGGGAAATACAATTTATTGATAGAAAATTAATTATGTTGCATTTAGTAAAAACAATAACTTATATGTAATAAAATACAAAGTGTATGTGGTTTCGAGTATTATGTAAAAATAAAATGTGCATCTATATTTCATAATACTGTTTATATATATTATTTCTTACTAACTTTTTCTAAAAATAATATATAAATATTTTTTGAACCATTAGGCCATCGTGCTTTTTTTACAATTTTTACATTATCATTAACTGCAACATCATTAAATGCAATCCAAAATCTGTCTGGTCTACACATACTTGTAAAACAACCTTGTTCAATAGATTCACCATGATGAAATATAGCATTCATTACTTTATACTGCTGTTTAGCTATCGATACTGTAGTTGTTGGTATGGCAGTTAAATTAAACGTCTGTGGTATTTTCACTACTTTATTATCCTGTGATGAGAACAAAATTAAATGAATGATAACTATTTCCTTGGTCGACGTTAATTCATTTTTAAATATTATATTATTTCCTGCACACTGTTCGCATGTTTTATCATGTGATTGACACCAATGTGAAAATGTAATCTTTAATAAATCATTAAGATTATAACTTTTCTTCTTCAAATTGTTAATAGAAATTGGAACAACTATATTGTTATTAGTAGTAACTTTTGTATTATCACATGATTTGCACCGAGTGGTACAAGTGACTTGATGCTCTACCAGATTTCTTATATAATCATATTCTGTACAAATAGCTATATCTAATCGTTGGTCATATTTATGCGCTAGTATACATAATTCATCCGTATCAACTTTAAGCAACACTTTCCTGATAATACTTGACTGAAAGAAACATTGTAGTACTGAATTTGCGTAGCATGAAACTTTATCTTCATTTTGCAAAGCAGGTATCTTCTTTTCAACAAATTTTTGCAAATCAGTACTCTGTCCAGCTTGTTGATCTGACTCTTGAACAAAACTGATTATTTTCGACAATGTCCACGGAACATCTTTTACTTTTCGGAAACGTTTTTTTGAAATAGTAATCGTTTGTGCTTGTGGCAGAAATTTTTCTTTTAGCCGATTATATTCGTTAATAGCTCTTTCACTTGCTGTTACAGATGAAGGATCAAAGTTAATTAAATGCAATCCATCCAGAGATGTTACTCGGGACAGCGCGACATATACCTGACCATAACTAAATACAGAATTACCTATATCCATAATAGCGTTTTGCAAGCTTAATCCTTGGCTTTTATGAACGGTTATGCCATAACTCGGAGTTATGGGAAATTGTTTTTTGGTAACATATGCTGTATCGGATACATGCAATACTTGAAACTTGACACTTACTCTTTCAATAAAATACTCCAAACCAGACGGTAAAAGAAGTTTAATCTTTTCTACATAAGCAGTAGATGTATCCTGCACAACAGAAATAACTGTACCAATTGTACCATTTACAAGGCCCAAACTGGCATCAATATTGCGTCTTATCATAACTTTCGCTCCAATTTTAATTGCAATTTGTTTTGAAAGCCCAGCTGTTGTAGTATTATCATCCTCATTATCCGTCAATTTCTTTGCTACTCTTTCTCTGACAGATTTATTTCTACATTCCAATGTATCTTCAGCAATTAATAATATTTCTCTTGAAGCAATACGACTTAACATTGCAGTGTTAAGAACATCGCACATATGACGAGTAGGCAGTAAACAAACGGTATCAGACGGCAAATTATCAATATAATCACACAATTCGTATAATCTTGTTTCGAAAGACTCGCCTTTGAAAGATATTTTTCTTTTCTCAAGAATCTCAGAATCAGATTTTGTCAATAAACCAATACGAACTCTCGAGAGTAATTCACGATAAGATCCGTCTCCTTGCTGGCGCATGTTGATCGTCAATTCATCATATTCAAATTCGTCCCACAAAATGTTTCTTGTAGTCCCCATACTGCCAATATATTTACCAAGTTCTTCGTTCGATAATGGAACAAAGACAAAATCTTCACGTACAGGAGGTAATTGAAGCAGATCTCCAAATAAAAGAATATGCTTTCGACCAAACGAAGCCTCGTCAAAGGTGTCAAATATTTCACATAGACGCAAGTTTATATACATCAAAGTTAAATTAGATATCATTGACACTTCATCAATTATAATAAGAATAACATCTTTGAGATCTGCCCGTAAAACTTTCAAAACGTGTGGAGCTAATTGTTTATACTTAGGAGTCTGACCATGTTCAACAGGTAACTGCAGCAATCTATGAACTGTCAAACCATTGATATTAAACGCTGCTATACCAGTAGGTGCTGCTACAGCAGTATTCTTGTTGCGATTTTGTTTTATCCAGCATACAATCGTTTTAATTAAGAAACTTTTACCAGTACCTCCTTCTCCACTAACGTATAATCGTAATGGTTTATAATTATCCGACGATATTATGGTGTTGTCAATATCCGACGATGTTATGGCGTTGATGACTCTATCAAATACTCTTTTTTGATCTGCGTTCAGCTTTGAAATAATTTCAGATACATCGATTTCCTGATCTAATTTGTCACCAAGATCCTTAAAATCTTGCATCGCTTCACCAGCCTCAACATTTTGAACACCTATTAGATTATCAGGATCGTCTTGAGACTCATGCTGTTTTTCCAACTCATCTAAATGTTGTTGAACTAATTCCTGCGCAGTTTCAAATGCTTTTTGCAATTCCTCTAATTTTTCATGATACTGCAATGCTTTCTCAAGATGTAACTTTCCCTTGTGAAATGATTCTGCATAAGTGTCACATCCATCTTTAAGATCTTCTATTTTCCGCCACGGTTTAAACATGAGCAGTAATGAAAAAAAATAATTTTCCGGCTGCGTATTGACATTGTATCTATAGTGATCAATAAGATGTCCACGCTGTCGCCGTTTCAGATAATAACCATTCTTCATCTTATACTGTTCAATATTTTTACCTTTTGGTTTGATTTTCGAAATCTCATACCATTGTGCAAATTCATACAAAGACATGGATTCCAATTCTTCCGGTCTCTGTGGATAATGATCATCTATTATAGATGGACAAAATATATCTGTAGAATCTCCGTCAAGAGCTTCAATTTCCTTATAGCCTTTCACTTTTCTGTGTCGTATCTGATTAACATTTAACCATCTAATAGTCGTATTTCGATCAGTCCCATATAAAGGAATACCTAGCAATCCATCAGCACCTTCAAGAGCTCTACATTCCCTATTACTAATGCCTCGCATAGCATATTTCCAAATTTTTCTATGCAATGATTCCTTTTTCTCATTTTTACTATCAAGGATAGCATCAGATATTTCACTTTTCGCTGCTTTATTTATGTACTTAGTAATATACCAAGTAAGCAACGTGGATTTTTCACCAATATATTGTATATCGTCATTTCCTTCCACTGCAGTAAGAAGGACAGTATTATAATCATTTATGTTTGTCTCAGCATCTGTTCGAGGAAGATCATAAAGCCTACTTCTATTTTTCAATCGTTTTCTACCTGCTATCGAACTCACGACATCTCTGATAATCAACGTTTCCGTGACAAGACGATGAAATCCGAAACGACATACACGTGTCGTTTTACGTCCTACTTTTTTAGAACGAAGACAATAATCGTTATGTTTGTGTCGTTGATGCGTATTGACTCGCCTGTATAATAATGGTGAAATCTTTGGATCCGGCATTTTACATGTTATATGTTGCAAAATAAATTTAGAAATCTCTTCAACGGAGGATTCACCGATAATTGGCGCATCTTTAATCCAAACTAATAAATGAAAATGTTGTAGACCTCTACCTTGGTATTCTCGTCGCCAAAAGTGATGTATTACTTCTCTGATCGGGTGTGATCTTTGGAACAAATAAAATCAACCAATGCTTTGAATTTATTATCAAGAAACCTTGACGTCGACACGGGATCCCTAGCAACTAGTACACTAATGGGCGTCGAATCGTCAGGCCATCCATTTACTTCACGAATATATGCACCTAAATCATCCATTAGCCAGTCAGTAGGACTCCATGTTAGGAAAAATGTCGCAGGTCCGTAATGTTGCGTCATACATCTTAAATTATTTCTTGGTCGATGCCAGTATTGTTCCGTATTTCTTAGAGTGGCAAATATTGTACTCAAGTTAGATTCTAATGCATCTGTCTCCATTGCTTGTAAATATTCTGAAGCCGTATAACGATTAGTTATATTCAGTTTGTGTAAAATACCACATTTCAATTGACGCATATTCAATTGATGTAACAAAAAAAATAAGAATTGTATATTTAACCTGAATTGTGAATGTTTGGACATCAAACGACATTTAACAAATTCATGGTCGTGAAGTTTAACCTGTCTAGTTTGGTGTTCTCCATTAACACCAAGGGGATATAAATCTGGAAAACATAATAGATCTAACAATTTCTCACGATTGTCCAAAGGCAAATCGTCAATTTTTAACATTTGATATAAGGCGGTATCACTTTTACATTCTTTTTTTTCATATAAAGGATAAATAGTATATTGCTCGTAATAATTATTATTTTCGTCAAGAACCTGAGTTATCATTGCCTTACGCTGATTATTTAAAGTAGCGTCTACGTTGTTTTCTGTTTCTTGCATTGGACTTTTTGGACTCGATTTGTGTTCGTCATCCGAATCAGATTTACTACCATTTTCATCTGTCTTCTGTATTTCATACTCTGGATTTTGTAATAATGTATGTAAAGAAAAATTATTATAAGTATCTGGTAATACAATATGAGAATATAAAGGATTATGTTCTTTTAACCACACTAAAGCGTCAAAAACCTTTTTAACGTCTACCATTTGTTCCCAAATAATTTTTGATTTTGTCGGAACATTTCTAACACGTATAAAGTACAGTTCATGACTGTTATTAATTGGATCCTTATCAGAAAATATCTTGTTCAATGTCTCTTGCAAAGGTAACGGTAAATGAAACGTTCTACCTTTTACTTTTTGTACCATTCGTCTGTGAGGAAATTTTTTCTTACTAACAGGTTTCATTGAAACGACAGTTTGAAAAGCTTTAGCTCTTTGTATAAGAATATTTTCAAACTCGTTAAGACATGATATTACTTCGGGTGAATCATGTACAAATAGATCATTTAAAACGCAATACGCAGGCATTAATCCGTCACGGAATTTTTTGTCACAGTAACGACATATGTGTTGCGGGGTAATATTATGCTTTTCTAAATGCGCCATTAAATCTCTCCAAATTGGAATACCTATTTGTGCTTTAAGCTTATTAAATTCGAAGACATTTCTTTTATAACACAGTCTCTCACATGATGCACAAACATACCGAGGTGTGTCCATGGAGCGTTTAGCAAAAGCCTTAAATGCATTTTTATAGCGAGACATGATTTCATCATCACTCAAAGTAGTACAATTCTGCTGATGTTTGTACATATTTGCTTGTTGTTGTGCCAAAGTTATAATTTCGTTTAATGTGTCCAAATCAGCAGAAGTTAAAGCCTTCTCCAGATTTAACATCTTGTTATGTAATCTTGTCATTTGATAAACTAAACGTTTAATAAATCTCACCGTTGGAAAATGAGGTGATAATAATAGAACAGGAAGAAATGTCGCTTCGCAAGTTGTATCATCAATGTAACAAGCATGTGTGTGACCCTGTCTATTCGGATCCTTTATTGTACATGTATGAATATTTTTTAACAATTGTGGTATTTTCTTTAAAGTACATGTACTTATCGTTTTAAGGAATTGTCCATAACGATCGATTAGAAACGGATCAATTTTACACAAAGCATTGCATGACCATGACTCTTTGCTCGAGCTTGCTGCAAAGGTAATACATTCATAAGTGTACCTTTCTCGTTCATCACCAAAAGTTGTGATGAAGTAATGTTACGATATGTATCGATAAAGTAATTTTCGGACGAAGCTGTATGTCGCGATATGCCACATAATGCACGTTTTTTATCGTCAATTGTAGAGCATTCAGCGACAAGAGTCAAGCATACTTGTGATTTCTTTTTAAGTACAGCTAATACTTTAGAAATATCGCGGACAAAACTGTCTCGAATACGCATACACCAACGTACGATTCTTTCTGCTTCTAATCGTCTTTCAGTAGAATTTTTAATATCAAGTTTCTTTTCAATGTCTTCAATTGCCACAGGATTAAGAAATTGTATATAATTTCGAGACCAAAACTGGTGATATTTTCTAGTGATATTTTTGGCAATATCGTGATTTTTCTTTGCAGCTACGGATTTAGAACTCTTTCTCTCATAAAATCGTTTATTATAAAGCCACTTACGATCAGAATAACTTCTGTATCTATCTCGTTCTTGCTGAAAATGTATAAGATAACGTTTTCGCTTATTAAGGCGTTTATTTAATAAGTTATTTTTATATCGACTTTGTTGTTTAGCACGATTATTGTCCAGATTTTTTTTGTATCGATCCCGTTTCTTAGCACGATTATTTTCTAGATTTTTTTTATATCGATCCCGCTGTTTAGCAGCACACTTTGCAGCGCGATTTTCTAAATTCTGTTCCTCTGCACGACGTTTTTTAGCGCAATTTCTTTGAAAATGTCTGCTCATACGTTGAGCAGTCGCTTTAACCTCTCTATCTCTTATTACTGCTAATGGAAGTACTTTTTGAGGATTAGCACATTGTGAATCCTGAGGAAAAAGTTCAATAACATTATTTTCCAACATTTGTACCAAATGTGAACGCATTAACCTCTGTTCATACTTTACTTTGTCAGGTTTAATATTGAATAACAATGAAGTCGCAAAAGCAATAGCAAAAACACCACAATCGTCAGTGTTCGGTTGATATTGCACAGTAGGAAATTTGACAGGCTGTTTCTTAAAGTCATATGTTGGAAATAATCCTTTCAAGAATTGCTCATGGTGTTCGTGCAATGTTTTTCTATTTCGTGAATCATAGATATATATATTTTTTGTATCGTAATAGCTGCATACCCAATGTCCATCTGGATTTGATGCAGCTGTCTTTACTGAACCTTCCGAACTGTGCAATATTTTTATATGTTTTTTACCTTGTGTTACAGATGGAATAAGTTCAGGCAATTGTAATAGACATGTATCGGCAGGTGTATAATCTGAACAATTTCGCAAAAGTCGATGGAAAAAATCTATATGCACATCCCAAAGCCATTTGCCTCGAATAATTATATCTTTATGTTCAGGCTTTAAAATAACATTATTTGGTAAATTCTGTTCGGATCGCTGCCGCTTTGTAGCACGATTTTCTAAATCTTGTTCCTCTGCAGGACGTTTTTTAGCACAATTACTTTCAAACTGTTTATTTGTGTGTTTAGCAAGCGCTTCAGCCTCTGCAGCCTTTATTACTTCTAATGGAGGTACTTTCTGAGAAATACCAGATTGTAAATCTTGAGCACGATTATTTGGTAAATTCTGTTCGCGTCGCTGTCGCTTTGTAAGGCGATTTTCTGAATCCTGTTCCTCTGCAGGACGTTTTTGAGCGCAATTATTTTCAAAATGTCTATTTGTATATTTAGCAAGCGCGTCGGCCTCTCTCGCTTTTATTACCGCTAATGGAAGCACTGTCTGAGCATCACTTTGTGAATCTTGAGGAAAATGCTCAATTGTATTCGATTCAAAAATCTTTAACAAATGTAAACGCATCACTCTATGATCATATCTCACTTCGTCAGGTTTAATATTGAATAACAATGAAGTCGCAAGAGCTATAGCAAAAACTCCGCAATCGTTATAGTTCGGTTGATATTGCACAGTAGGAAATTTGACAGGATATTTCTCAAAGTCGTATGTTGGAAATAATCCTTTCAAGAATACCTTATGATGTTCGTGCAATTCTTTTTTATTTAGTGAATCATAGATATATATATTTTTTGTATCGTAATAGCTGCATACCCAATGTCCATTAATATTTCTCTTTTTGGGATCTGTACACTTTAATGGAGCTGACGAACTGTGCAATATTTGTATATGTTTTCTATCTTCCGACATACGTGGAATAGATTTAGGCCGTTGGTTTCGCCATGTTCCGACAGGTTCATAATCTGAACAACTTCGTACAAGTGTATGGAAATGATCCATATGATCGTCCGTGATCCATTGACCTTGAGTAATTATGTCTTTTTCTTTAGGCTTTAAAATAACTTTATTTGCTAAATTCCGTTTGGATCGCTGTCGCATTGTAGCGCGATTGTCTAAATCCTGTTCCTCTGCACAAGGTTTTGTAGCATAATTACTTTGCAAATGTGTCTTTGTACTATTAGCAATCGCTTCAGTCTCTGTCGCTTTTATTACCGCTAATGGAAGTACTTTTTGAGAAATACCACATTGTGAATCTTCAACAAGATTATTTGGTAAATTTTGTTCGCATTTTTGTCGCTTTGTAGGGCGATTTTCTAAATCCTGTTCCTCTGCACGACGTTTTCTTGCGCAATTTCTTTGAAAATGTTTGCTCATACGTTGAGCAGTCGCTTTATCCTCTCTATCTCTTATTACTGCTAATGGAAGTACTTTTTGAGGATTAGCACATTGCGAATGTGCTATAACTGAGGAAAATGTTCAATAACATTATTTTCCAACATTTGTACCAAATGTGAACGCATTAACCTCTGTTCGTACTTTACTTTGTCAGGTTTAATGTTGAATAACAATGAAGTCGCAAAAGCAATAGCAAAAACACCACAATCGTCAGTGTTTGGTTGATGTTGCACAGTAGGAAATTTGACAGGCTGTTTCTTAAAGTCATATGTTGGAAATAATTTTTTTAAGAATTCCTTATGATGTTCGTGCAATTCTTTTTTATTTTGTGAATCATAGATATATATATTTTTTAGATTGTAGTAGCTGCATACCCAATGTCCATTTACATTTCTCTTTTTTGGATCTGTACATTTTATTGGAGCTGACGAACTGTGCAATATTTGTGTATGTTTTCTATCTTTTGGTATCCCTTGAATAAATTCAGGCAATTGAATTTGCCATGTTTCGGCAGGTTCATAATTTGAACAACTTCGTAAAAGTATATGGAAATAATACATATGATCGTCCGTAATCCATTCGCCTCAAGTAATTATATTTTTTTCTTCAGGCTTTAAAATAATATCTTTTGTCTTGAGGGACATTTTATTTAAAATAGGCGGATAATAAACCTTAAAAAATGTCTAGCAGTCTTTTGCAGGCGCACAGCACCCGGTTTTTTGTAAGCTCACAGTAACTGTTTTTCTTTTGTAGGCGCACAGCACCCGTTTCTTTGTAGGCGCACAGCACCCGATCTTTGCAGGCGCACAGCACCCGTTTCTTTGTAGGCGCACAGCACCCTTTCTTTGCAGGCGCACAGCACCCGTTTCTTTGTAGGCGCACAGCACCCGATCTTTGCAGGCGCACAGCACCCGTTCTGTTTATAGGCGCACAGCACCCGTTTCTTTGTAGGCGCACAGCACCCGATCTTTGCAGGCGCACAGCACCCGTTCTTTTTATAGGCGCACAGCACCCGTTTCTTTGTAGGCGCACAGCACCCGATCTTTGCAGGCGCACAGCACCCGTTTCTTTGTAGGCGCACAGCACCCGATCTTTGCAGGCGCACAGCACCCGTTCTTTTTATAGGCGCACAGCACCCGTTTCTTTGTAGGCGCACAGCACCCGATCTTTGCAGGCGCACAGCACCCGTTTCTTTGTAGGCGCACAGCACCCTTTCTTTGCAGGTGCACAGCACCCGTTTCTTTGTAGGCGCACAGCACCCGATCTTTGCAGGCGCACAGCACCCGTTTCTTTGTAGGCGCACAGCACCCTTTCTTTGCAGGCGCACAGCACCCGTTTCTTTGTAGGCGCACAGCACCCGATCTTTGCAGGCGCACAGCACCCGTTTCTTTGTAGGCGCACAGCACCCGATCTTTGCAGGCGCACAGCACCCGTTCTGTTTATAGGCGTACAGAACCCGTTTCTTTGTAGGCGCACAGCACCCGATCTTTGCAGGCGCACAGCACCCGTTCTTTTTATAGGCGCACAGCACCCGTTTCTTTGTAGGCGCACAGCACCCTTTCTTCGCAGGCGCACAGCACCCGTTGCTTTGTAGACGCACAGCACCCGGTCTTTGTAGGCGCACAGTACCCGTTCTTTTTGTGGGCGCACAGCACCCGTTTCTTTGTAGGCGCACAGCACCCGATCTTTGCGGGCGCACAGCACCCGTTTCTTTGTAGGCGCACAGCACCCTTTCTTTGCAGACGCACAGCACCCGTTTCTTTGTAGGCGCACAGCACCCGATCTTTGCAGGCGCACAGCACCCGTTCTGTTTATAGGCGTACAGAACCCGTTTCTTTGTAGGCGCACAGCACCCGTTCTTTTTATAGGCGCACAGCACCCGTTTCTTTGTAGGCGCACAGCACCCTTTCTTCGCAGGCGCACAGCACCCTTTCTTCGCAGGCGCACAGCACCCGTTGCTTTGTAGACGCACAGCACCCGGTCTTTGTAGGCGCACAGTACCCGTTCTTTTTGTGGGCGCACAGCACCCGTTTCTTTGTAGGCGCACAGCACCCGATCCTTGCAGGCGCACAGTACCCGATATTTGCAGGCGCACAGTACCCTTGTATTCGCACACAGAACTCGTTTTATGCAGATGCACAGTACTCTTGTATCACCACACAACAGTATTATATAAATAATGAAAAAAAAAAAAATACTTACCTTACCAGAAGGAATTCTGCTGGAATCCTCGTAAATCCTATACAAATAAGGAAATAAAGCGTTGTAGAGAATTTAAACAACTGTATCCATTCAGTGGAATAACCGATAAAACTGCTATTTAGAGGACCTACTTCCAGTGACCTTGACCTTGACATATGTTGTCAAGGTTATCATGACCCTGCACAACATTTAAAAAATTTTAGCAATCTCCCGTTTTTTATTAAAAAGTTATTAACAAAAAAGTGAAACACACATAGCAGTTATTTTGAGTATTGAAAGGCATAAACGACTAATATTTATGTGGAAATAATACCTGTATAAATAAAGGAAAGTCATTAAAAGCAGTAAATCGACTGTGACTCACGTGATGGAAGCCCACCCATACAACAATTAGTTTATGTTAGGGTTATTATTAATAAAGAACAAGCGACGGGGGGCTAAAACCTTTTGAAATTTACTCAGGAGGGTGACCTTGACAACATATGTCACCGATATGTCAAGGTCATTGGAGGTGGGTCCCCTAAACAGCAATTTTACCGAATAACCATATTAGCACATAACTTATATAATCCGGTCACTTTATGGAATAATCACACTGCGTCCGATTGCGTCCGATGTTCGACTACGACGATCTGACATCCAATAAAAGAATGTATTATTAGAGACAAAAATTTCCTATTGGATGTCGGATCGTTGTACGTCGAACATCGGACGCAGTGTGAATCCTCCATTAGACTTTTTTTTTGAAAAAAATCCGAGCTAGCTGAATTTTGGTATGTAGCTTTATTTAGTAGTTATAAAAATATATTAAAAATTCCCATCAATCCATTGTGACCTAAAAATTTTACAGCGAATAATAGGTGTAAACAATGAGTGTTTAATAAATATCTTTTTACCTATTGATCCTATGACTAAAATAGCTATTACCAAATTTTTAGATTACAAAATTTCCTACAAAAAAGATGCTATACTTTTTCTTCGTACAAGGCACCGTTATTACGTATTATACGACTTACCAAGTTGAAATGTATAGTTTATGAATAATAACACTGTTCAACAGCATTTTGCAACATGAGTGTGAATAGTTATTGCCGATGTTTTTTTCCCTTCTGAACAAGATTTCGTTCAAATTTGACTGTCACTTCGAAATTTTGAGATAAATGGCGTCAAAGAGGCCCAAAACGTCCGTTTTTCTCAAAATTTTGAAGTGATGACCAAAAAATGTTTAAATGAAAGTTGTTTATCTTGCAATTCTGCACAAAAAAGGTCTTTTTTATTTTTTTCGTAGGACTAACCCTTTGGCCGGAAACCGCGTTTGAAGAAAAATAGTTTATGATCTCAAAATTGTGGTGATAGCCAAACTTGAACAACGGATTCGTGTTCAGAAGGCAAAAAAACATCGGAAATGACTATTCACACTCATGTTACAAAATGGTGTTGAACAGTGTTATTATTCATAAACTAATAGACCAACTTGGTAAGTCGTATAATACGTAAAAACGGTTATTTGTACGAAAAAAATGTATAGGATCTTTATTGTAGGAAATTTTCTAATCTATAAGTTTAATAATAACCATTTTACTCATAGGATTAATAGGTAAGGAGATATTTACTAAAAACTTATTTTTTACACCTATTTGTAACTGCTAAATGAAGCTACATACCAAAATTCAGCTAGCACGGACTTTTGTCGTAATTTTGGTGTTTTTTTAAGTAAAGTGACTGGACTATTAAGACAATCTTGAAATAACTAACTATGAATTGTAATTTACATCGGCCAGAAAAGACGTTCAAATTATTATCATCCGAATATTGCGATAAATATCACCACATGCTTCAGTGGTCGAATTAATATGACACCCGACATGAATTGCGGAAGGTTCCAGGTTCGAACCCTGGCTGAAGTATTTTTCGCAATAAATTCTTCAGTTATTTAAAATTAAAATGAAATCGATTTAATCGGGGGGGGGGGGGGGGGGAGAAGGGTTATATCCCAAAAAGGTGTGTTGTAAGTCTGACAATTCTTGTCAGCGCGCAGTATTCTAGGGTTTGAGGGGAAAAATATGTTTATACATAGAGAAATAATAATAAGCCACTAAGATCTAAGCTCGGACTGTAATGGCTATATTCTATATTGTGTGTGATTGTATATCTCTATTATATTACTGGAATAGTACAAGCGCGCGCTAGGCGCGCGCCATTCAGCTTCTTTGCTATATAAAATACTACAAAGCGCGGACTTTGCGCGCGTCATTCATCCTACAGCATTATGTATTTTTTAAATAACGTACATATTGGTGGGTATAATTAATTGTGCAGGTATATACAGAGTGTCCTATATTTCAAATGCACCAAACAAGTGTCGAAAAATATAGTAAGACAAAAGAGGTCATTTGACGATGATCTTCAATTGACTTTGGATCATGTTCAAAGAGTTATTTAAAGATCAACTTCATTTTTAAAAATGAAAACCCCTACTTTATACTGCATATTCTTGTAGTTAAGTGAAAACACTATAATAGTGAAAGTGTTTTTATTTTTCCGCTACGTGCCCTATGAGCGGAGATATTACGATGTAAAACCCGAAGCTGAAAATTTACAATTAAGAAACGTCGTTCTCCGTTTGCTGTGTTTGCCACGGCACAGAGTCGGCGCTAATAGTTCGTAATTTTGTCCCTTTCATATCCTTGCCGTTATGCGGCGCTAATTCTACGCGTAGAGATGCGTTATAGTTCGATCGATCGATCACATGTGATGTGACATAAGTTACGTGAGTCAAAGTGAGGTGATGATAATGATAGGTGATAGTAATGATAATGATAGTACATCATGATAGGTGATGTAATTTTATTGTCACGCAATATTTAAAACACTTACTTTTATAATCTGACATATATTTAAAATAAATGTAAAATATAATCTTTTATTACAAATGTATTTTTTTCAGAATCTAATTGTTAAAAAGAATGTTAGCTTCGTGTGTAACAGTTGTAATAATAGTCTCGTTTGAGATCATTTTGTGATGAAATGTTAATATTATTATATAAATATTAATATCTGAAATGAAATTAAAAGAATAAGATTGACATCGTTTATTTACAAATAGTTATTATAGCCTCGATAATATTCATCACATAAAATTTTTATCTCAAGCTGAAATATTTATAAGTAAAATATTAAACTATTAACAATGAAAATTGTCTACTCTACTATATCAAACTATCGAGGCTATAACTTGTAAATAAATCTATAAATCTATATATCTCATTATTGTAATATAGCTCTTCTTATTAACTTTATACAGGGCATTTCCTACGTAAGTAGACAAACTTGAAGAGGATATTGCTCAGTTTATTTCAAAAAGAAAAGATCCTATGAACATATGTCCTAAACTGCTTTATTTTGCAAATCAAAAATTTTTAGATGCGCCCCTGGTGTATCTGAAAATGTTTTATCAGTACTGGAATTTAATACCACATGTACGTATACCAAATTTGAATAAAATCTTTGTAAGCATTTTCCAAATTTCCGAAATTGTCATATTTTTTCTCTCAACTTTGACATCCTATATTTTGAAAACGAAGCAGTTTGGAACACATATTTATAGGACCTTTTCTTCTTAAAATAAGTCAAGGAATATTTCCTTCAAGTTTTTTGTCTACTTAGAAAATACCCTGTATAAAATTTCATCACGAAATGATCTGGGAAGACTATCATATACTGTTGTCACACGAAGCTTAGAACATCCTGTACAACAATGCAGCTTCCGAGAGACAAATACACCTGTAATAAAAAACAATATTTAACATGTTTGTTCACAAGTAAAATAATAATAGCAATTTTTTAAATATATATCAATAATTATAAAGAACAATAAAACAAATGTCGAAAAATATAGAAGACAGACAAAATAGGTCATTTGACGATGACCTTGAATTGACTTTGGATCATGTTCAGAGGGTTATTTGAAAATCAACTTTATTTTTAAAAATAGAAACCTACCCTATACTGCACATTCTTGTAGCTGAATGAAAACACTATAAAGCTATCTTTCGTTAACATTTTTGTAAGATATTTTAAATGTTGTCTTGATATTTCTAATATAAATTATGAAATATCTTAAAGTATTCACTTTTTTACTTTTCAATAACGTTGCCTTCATACTTTTCTACGTACAATGTAAAAACGAAGATTTGACCGCTTATTGTACACGCAATCAATTTTGGAAATATCAAGACAAAATTTAAATCTTAACGACAGGTAGCTTTGCTGTAGTGTTTTGAAAACGTCTCGACATATTTTAAAAAATAATAAAGTTAACCTCGAAATAATCCTCTAAACTTAATCCAAGGTGAAATAAAAGTCATCATCAGATGACACTCCTTAACACCAAAGAACTTTTGTCTGAAACGTTTTTCCATATCTTACATATATCTTTCGACATGGCAAATATTTGGAAAAAAACGCGTTTAAAACACGTCAAAACACTATAATAAAACATTCATTAAGAATTGTCTGAAATGTTTCAAATTTTTGATAATTTCATATAAATTTCTCGTAAAGTATTCACTTTTCAATGACTTTCCTTTGATACTTTTGTACGTACGATATATACATATATTGGTTTTTACATTTGCAATTTTGTAAAATGAAATGCGTCTGCAAGATGCAATCAATTTTTGTAAAATAATTTTTTCTGTTTTTTTTACAACAATCGATTCCTTTCATAATTGTACGTATAAAAGTATCAAAGTAAAATCATATTTGTGCACTTGCGATCGGGTATCGTTCGTTGAGCGCGGTGGGCTGGTATAGCCTTGTAAGAAGACCCGGCAGTCAAGGTAATTAGGATCGGTAGGATCGAGAAAACGACGTTTATTCGGATGTGCTGTATATTGGTATCGACTTTTATTCGTTCGTTACAACGGTACAAAGGCTTCTGAGCGCGAGCGGTATGTCAGCTGAATTTCGGAGCGGTCGCTAGAACGCGCGAGGAGGGGGAAGATAGTTCGAGAAATAACGCGATTATTTTCAAGAAACGGAGCTGGCTTTCGTGGAAATTCGGGGGAACTCCAGGCGCTGACAAGGTCTCGCGCGTAAACACGTGAAACGACAACACGGCGAGGAATGCGGGTCGATGATCGCAATTTAACATATGAGATGTTTCGCGATTCCCGAACATACCGCCCGCCTCGAATAGTTATATTCGAAACGAGAATTAACATACAGTAATTGTTGAATGCGTGGATATATGGATACAATAAAACTTAAATCTAAAAGAACAGCGGAATCTTAAGTCTAAAGAAAATCTTACATCTAAGGAAACAGCGAAATCTTAAATCTAATTGCGTTTTATACATATTTACATTGGTTTTGACCGAAAGACGGAACGCATTACGGCCGCGAGCCGCCCGCCTTGACCGCTTCTCCTTCGGTTGCGGTATTTATGTCGATCGGCAAGAAACAAAGCTTGACGATGGGTCGCTTGTATTCGGAGCGCGCGGTTTTGACTGTGACGACGCGCGTCAGACCATCCTCCCCGGGATGACAAGCAACAATGCGTCCAAGTTCCCAATGACTGGGGGGAGCGAGCGGATTACGCATTAGCACGATCCGACCGACGGTGGCCAGATTTTGGATGACGCGCCACTTCGGGCGTTGTTGGAGCGTATGCAAATAATCGCCTACCCACGACCTCCAAAAACCTTCAGAAATTCGTTGCACTAATTGCCAACGCGAGAGCCGATTCTCGGTTATGTCGAGTACGCTCGGCTCCGGGATTGCGACAAGGTTGGCGCTGATCAAAAAATGACCGGGAGTAAGGGCGCGGTAGTCGTCGAGACTATCGGAGATTGCTGTGATCGGTCGCGAATTTAGGCACGCTTCGACTCGGCATAATAGCGTAATCATCTCCTCGCATGTAAGCGTGTGAGAGCCGATACATCGCTTTAAGTGGTATTTGACGCTACGTACTCCGGCCTCCCATAATCCGCCGAAATGTGGAGCCACAGGAGGGAGGAAATGCCATGCTATTTGATCGCCTGCTAATTTGTTAAGAAAATTTGGATCGCGCACGGCGGCGTTACAAGCGGCGGCGAGTTCTCTTTCGGCGCCCTGGAATGTCGTACCATTATCTGAGTACATGCTATGGGGAAGTCCGCGCCGAGCGACAAATCGGGTAAACGCCGCAAGGAAGGCCGCCGAGCTGTAATCGCTTACTAGCTCTAAATGAATCGCTTTCGTGGTCATACAAATGAATAAGGAGATGTAGGCCTTGTGAGCCTTATGCCCTCGTCCCTTTGCAGACCGCACGAGTATCGGTCCTGCATAATCGACTCCGGTATGCTCAAACGCGCGCGAAGATCGATTGACTCTGACGTCGGGTAAGTTACCCATGAGCTCCGCCGGCACCATAGCCTTTTCGCGTGCGCATTTGACGCATCGGTATAGGACCGCCCGTACGGTTGCCCTTGCGCGCAAAAGCCAGAACTCGGTACGGAGATGAGCGAGGGTAATATGAGGGCCTCCGTGTAGGGTGTTATGGTGAGCGTGCGATATGATGCGAGATAATAACGGATGGGACGCTAGGACGATCGGATGTTTGGTTGACTCGGGAAGATCGGATTTTTGCAATGGCCCTCCGACTCGTATCAGACCATCGGTGTCGAGATACGGGTTAAGCGCGACAAGTGAGCTTGATTTAGGTACGCGTTCGTTTCGTTTGAGACTCGCAGTCTCTTGTGGAAACAAGTCACCTTGAATGGTTTTGAGCCAAAAGATCTTGGCTGTTTGAATTTCGCGTGGAGTTAGTGCGAGCGATTGATTGACCTCAGCACCGGTTTTCGGTGTGGAATTGAGGCGAGAGCGAAGGATTCTTGTGAATCGCATAATATAGGCCGTTACGGTAAGCAGCTTAGACCATGAAGAATAGCGAGTCGCGAGATCCCATGGTTCAACACGTGCGACGCAAGCATGTATGACGACGCGGTTTTCGCTCGATATTTCAGCTTCGGTTGGGGACAAGCATGAGGTCGGCCAATGCTCAGGGGATTGTTTTAGCCAGGACGGCCCTGACCACCAAAGGGTGCAATCGGCAAGCTCGCCAGGGCGCAAACCGCGAGATGCGCAGTCGGCGGGGTTGTCCGCCGTCGGAACATGATGCCAGATTGCTGCCGGTAGCAGACTTTGCGTCTTGGCGACTCGATTTGCGACGAAAACCTTCCATCGTGACGGAGGCTGTTTAAGCCACGCTAACACGATCCTTGAGTCGGTCCAACAGTGATGTTGGAGGTTTTGAATGTCGAGATTCGAAAGAACGAATGACATTAAACGTGCTAGAAGCACCGCGCCGCAGAGCTCTAGTCGTGGCACGCTTAATGTTTTGATTGGAGCGACCTTCGATTTCGCGACGAGAATGCATACGGTAACGGGGCCGTCTCTCGGTACGAGACGGAGATATACGACCGCGGCGTAAGCCTTGGTTGACGCATCCGAGAACCCGTGAAGTTCACAATGAGCGCGAGTGTCGATGAGAATTTGCCGATACATTTTGGCGATGTCGGCAGTACAAACGTACGGATGTTGACACCAGAGCAAGATAACTACAACCAGGTTATTTTGTAGTTTGCGACCGATTAACAAATGATGATTTAGCGAGGTGCCGTTCGATGTAACGCAGGAAGCGTTAAACACGACCCGAAGTTGCGTGGTAACGCTGCTTTCGCGAAAAACAGCGTGGTGCGGAATGTAATAAATTTGAGAGTTACTCGATTTTGCGTCGGTGTCATTAACCTTGGTCATGTGACCGAGCTTCTCGTATTCCTCGAGGAATTCGCGATATAACGCGGCTTTATTTGGCTCTCGAAGGAGTCGACGTTCCGCGCGGTATAAACTGGACAACACGGTAGCGCGGGATTCACCAATGTCTATCGGGGAACCGTTTTTGAACGGTAACCGCACGACGTATCGTCCCTCCGGCGTGCGGGAGTGAGTGGCGGCAAAATGCTCTTCGCATTGTCGCTCTTCGGGACTTAAATGGTTTTCGTGAGGGACTTCTTCGATCTCCCAAAATTTACGAAGATCGAGATCAAGGCTTTCGAGGATTGTTCCATGATTAGCATGAACGGAATCAGGGTGGAGGGATCGGGCGGAAGAAATCGGTCCAGAAATTATCCACCCGAGTGTCGTGTTCTGAGCAATGGGCTCGTTATCGGCTCCTTTACGGACGCCTTCTAGAATAAGCATACCGTACAAATCGGCTCCGATTATTAAATCGATCGGATCAGAGCTCATGGGATTCTTATCCGCCAACGTCAAGTCAGAAATGTGCGCCCATTGGAGCGTCGATTGAGCGCGATTCGGTGCGTACTTTGAAGGCGATTGAATCACGTACGCGGTAGTCGAGTATGCAGGTTTGTCGCCAAACGAAGGTGTTACGCGAATACGTGCGACGGAATGCGACAACGATTGCGAGTCTCCAATGCCGGTAATACGTGTAGTTTGGTTTATTTTCGCGAGACGCAACCGTTGAACGATATTTCCGGAGATTAAAGTCGCAACGGAACCTTGGTCGAGCAGAGCGCGGGCGTAAACAAAGTGACCTTGAGGCGAGTAAACACGCACTCGAGCGGTTGCTAAAAGTACGGTTGACTTCGGCATTATCGTCTTCGAAATTAAATGAGACGCGATCTCGTTATCGTTGTCGCTGTTTTTTGATGCGACGGTAGGAACGGATTCTACGCTGGGCGATTTTGCATCGTCCGTGAAATGTAGTAGGGTGTGATGTCGCTTATGACAAGTTTTACAGGACCGCACGTTTTTACAATCCTTTAGCGAATGATTACGCCCGAAGCAGTTAATACAACGGTTTTCCCTTTTCACATACTCGTATCGCTGCGACGGAGTATATGCTAAGAACGACGCACATTGGTACAATAGGTGCGTGCCCGATTTGCACATCGGGCACGCAAGGTTTGCAGCTGTTGTCGAATGGGAAGCAATCGATTTCGATTTCGACGACTTTTGCGAATCGTCAATGGTTTTCTCGGATTTCGAAGGCAAGATCGCCTCGAAAGCGCGGATACGCGATTCTAGAAATTTATCCAACTCGTTATAGGTGGGATAATCGACCGTTTCGCTCATCTGTAATTCCCATGCTTTCCGGGAAGATTTATCGAGCTTTTGCGAAATCAAAAAAACGAGGATATCGCTCCAAGTGTCAACGGGACGATCGAGGTTTTTAAGCGCTTGAACCGAGGTGTTTGCTTTGTCGCGCAAATTCTGAAGGTCTTTGAAGGTTTCGGACGCGATCTGTGGCAACGAAAATAACGTTTGCAGATGGCCGTTAATTAAACGACGTTTATTTTCATAACGCGACGAGATGAGGTTCCATGCCACAGTAAAATTCGCGTCGGTAATCGCGAGGTGGGTGAGCGCGCTACTTGCATCTCCCGATAAACTCGAGCATAAATAATGCATCCGATCTACATTCGATAAAGTTCTATTATCTATAATCATAGATTTAAAGCGATCGCGGAAGCTTTCCCAGCGGTCGAAAGATCCGTTGAAGGTCGGCAGGTTGATCCGCGGAAGCTGAGCCGTGGGACGGAGGATTGAATTTGAAGCGTGACTTACATTGAGGTCGACTTCGTCGTTGTCAGAAACCTTGGCCAGTACCTCGGACATGTAGTCCAGCGCCTCGTCAAACTGGTCCTCGCAGGCTTCGAACTGATTATTGCAGTAATACGGCAGCTCCTCGGCGGTGCTCACGTCGAGGGATGCCCTGATCTTAGCGTCCAAGTCCCGCGAAGTCGAGAACTTCTCCTTGAGAGCTGCGATTCGGCTCTGCACCACCGCCTTCGTCATCTTGGCTTGACCCAATTTTTTGAAGTTGGATAGAGAGCGAGATATTGATCCCATCAATTGGCTCTGTTTTGCCAGGAGCTCGTCTTGTGAAGATGCCATGGTGAACGGGTATCGTCACTAAGCACTCCGAAAGTCGTATGGTACGATTCGTCTTGACTCCGAATCCGGCTCGAAGGACCAAAATGTGCACTCGCGATCGGGTATCGTTCGTTGAGCGCGGTGGGCTGGTATAGCCTTGTAAGAAGACCCGGCAGTCAAGGTAATTAGGATCGGTAGGATCGAGAAAACGACGTTTATTCGGATGTGCTGTATATTGGTATCGACTTTTATTCGTTCGTTACAACGGTACAAAGGCTTCTGAGCGCGAGCGGTATGTCAGCTGAATTTCGGAGCGGTCGCTAGAACGCGCGAGGAGGGGGAAGATAGTTTGAGAAATAACGCGATTATTTTCGAGAAACGGAGCTGGCTTTCGTGGAAATTCGGGGGAACTCCAGGCGCTGACAAGGTCTCGCGCGTAAACACGTGAAACGACAACACGGCGAGGAATGCGGGTCGATGATCGCAATTTAACATATGAGATGTTTCGCGATTCCCGAACAATATTTTATATTAAAAATATTATGACAAAATTTCAAATATGTCATAAAATCTTAATGAAAGAGAGCTTTATTATATGTAATAAAAGAATATGTGATAAAAGACGGATGGTTCCATTTAATAAAACATCTAATACATTGACCTTGCCTTGAAGAAGTCACTCAAGGTCAGTCAAGTCTACCTATCCCCCTTGAAACCATACAACTTTTGTATAAAACATTTTTCTCTAGAACTGTGATATCAAGATATTTGATCTGTCAAAACACGTTTTGCGCTGACAGTTACTCTCTTAGCACGAAACGAGTCAAGCGAGAGAACTAATCTAAGAAGAATTTGTAATTTTACTGTCACGCAATATTTAAAACACCTTTATAATCATTGACATATTTAAATGTAAAATATGATTTATTTATTACCCATACAAGTTTATACAGATGTATTTTTTTTGAATCTACATTGTTAAAAAGGATGTTAGCTTTAAAAAGGATGTGTAACAGTTGCAATAATAGTCTCGCGTGAGATCATTTTATGATGAAATGTTATTATATAAATATTAATGTCTAAAATGGAATTGAGAGAATAAGATTGATTGATACTTTCTTCATATAAAATTTTTATCTCAATCTCTGAGATCTTTTATAAGTTAAATTTTAATAAACTATTGACATGAAAATTCTCTATATCAAGCTATCGAGGCTATAACTTGTAAATAATTTTACATATCTCACATTATTGTAATATAGTTCTTCTTAATATAAAAATTTCATCACGAAATGATCTGAGAAGACTATCATTACTGTTGTCACATGAAACTTAGAACATCCTATAATGCAGCTTCCGAAAGACAAATACATCTGTAATATAAATAAAGAATTATATTTAACATTTTTGATTATAAGTAAAATAATATCGAGAATATTTATTATTCAATGAAATATATTTTCTATTCCACTCGCAAATAAAAATTTTAAATATTGTTTATTACAAATATATTTGTTTTTCAGAAACTGCATTGTTATACAAGATGTTGTAAGCTTCGTGTGACAACAGTTTTAGTGATAGTCTTGTAAGATTATTTTATGATAAAATATTATTGTATTAAGAAAAGCTATAATATTAATGATATATGCAGAATTATATTAATTAATATCGATAAAATAGAATTAAGAATAAAATGGATTACCAATGAAATTATGCAATATTTTTCAACCTATCTTATTCTCAATTCCATTCTGAATATTATTATATATGTATAATTCTGCATATGTCATTGTGATAGATCCTTTCTTTATATGATAAAATGTAATCACAAAATGATCTCACACAGGAGACTATCATTAAAACTGCTATCACAGGAAGCTTATAACATTTTATATAACAATGCAGAAAGACAAATACATCTGTAAATAGATTTCGTATACTACATGTAATTAAAAAATATCAAATTTTAAATTTTGTATTATTTTTACTGGCATTTCACACATACAATTAGTAACATATTCTTTTTGAATTTATTTTGAATCAATTAGGCTAAAAGTAGACATATATGTTATATAAAATCGAGATCTCAAAATCTCGGGTACTCGCAACTCGTTCCGTCGCGTTAATAGAGCCACGGCGGTCTCGCTCCGCGCACTTGGCGCGAAACACTACCGTGTCTCTTGATTTAATAATGTTATAATATGTAACATACCTTAAGGCACACAAACACAGAGTTGCACACCCACGGCTGAATGTCCGCGATACAAGAAATCTCTCTAACCTATTAAACACATAAATCTGTAAACAAAAAGAAACAGCAAATATTTCACTTGTAAATTATTGTTTGTTAATATATACCTTACCAAATGCTATCAAAATACACGTTTATTACTTCTCTCCTTTTTATTATATCACTTCACTGACGTAAACTTTACCTGACCGCTTCACCTGACATGAAGTGCACCACCATAAACTAAATAAATCATGAGATTACCATAAACAATCGTGTATCATCGACAATACTATCGTCGATAATGTTTTACCGATCGTGTAAGAAATGTATAATACATAAACCATAGATGAGCGGCTAAGTAGCAATTAAATATGATTGGTTGGATCCAAATTTGATAGCGCTGACAACGTTATCAATCTATATACTCCGTTCAGCGAGAAATAAATCACGGATTGGACTTGGACGAAAACTTGTTCGTTTCGCGCAAGTCTCCGCCCACAGATCATATATTTACACATACGGTACGCCACGCTCTAGGGACTTTACTCCCACTTTGCCCGCCTATGCGCAAACTGTAAACTATCTCTCGTTGAACAGAGTATATGATACGTGACATGCATGTATAGAGAGGGCGCTGATAGCGGCGTTAGTAGCATAAATCGGTTGGTCGGGCGCCGGCGCCACTGCACCAAGAAGAAGAAGAAGAAGTCTTCGCCCGGTGCCAGTCAATTGTTAAATCAATTCGTGGAAAGTTTTCCTTTTGGTGTTGCACAAGTTTCATAGTTAATCCCGTGCAAAAAAGATTGACTGTGGACGCCGACGTGCCCGGACGTGTCTCGTCCTAACGAATTTTTTTGATGGTTTTCGACGCGACCTGTTGGTCTTTCAACCTTCTGCGTCTTAGTTGGCTGCCCTTTACGCCATTAAAGACTTTGTTTTTCCGCGTGTATCGCGTCTTTATTTGTTTCTCCGCGTGTATCGCGTTTTGTGAGAATCCCTGGCCGCTTCGCGCCTTTCCGGGTGGCGTGAAGAAGGTGTTGCACGATCGACAGAAGTTTCGAGGTAGACAGATTGACCAGAATGCCGCGAGGGACAAAAGACCCGAAGCAACAAGAGACAGAGGCGATGGACGTAGCGGTAAGTATAAGTACATTTACATATTGAGGATCGATATCATCTCCGATTAACGTGATCCTCCGATTAAACTCACTCTTCGTCTCTTTCCAATGTCCAGTTAGAAAGAGACGAAGAATGAGTTTAATTGGAGGATCACGTTAATCGGAGATGGTGATATCGGCCCTTAAACTTATTTATAATACTCCGCGCAAAACACTACCGTGTCTCTTAAATCATTTATCATACTTTTTATGTTGCAAGATGGACGGTATTTCCGATCGAGACATTCAAGTTGCGGAATTAACGATGCAAGTCATCGAATTAAAGCAGCAACTTGCTGCAACTAAAATATCAGCACCGCCGCCGTCGACCACCGCCGCCACCACCATTACCACCACCAGCACCACCACTACCACCACCACCCCACAACAACCACCACTATCTGCACAAGCTCCGATGGCTTTGGCGACTTCGGCAGCCTCGGGTTTGCCGATTTTAGCGGGTTTGGCGGCTTCAACAGATTTGCCCATTTCCACAGCATCATCGGCTTCTAGCACGATCCAAATGAGACGTAAATATAAAATAATAATTATTAAAACATATCGCTCATTTGCTACGACAAAGAACTTTTTAAAGGAATAAAAGTATCTAGCTATATGTAACCTTTCATTGTATGTATTATCACCAAATTTTTTCGCAAAAAAAAGTTTTTAAACTTATATTGTTGTAACAACTAAGCGATATATTACATCAATTATTTCATAATTATATTTCCTAATATTTATAAATGTTTTTGTAAATAAAAAATAAATGTCTTTCTATTACAGCAAGAAGATGGGAAAAAAGTAAAAAAAGTCGCGGCTCATATCGCGGTGGACGTGGCCGCGACCGCGGCTGGTATCGCGGTGGACGTGGCCGTGGTGGACGTGGCCGTGGTGAACGTGGCCGCGGTGATGGAAAGATCTATCAAACCTTCTATTTATAGGTAAGTGAACACGAATGTTATGTAGTAATTATCGTAAATGTGGTAATTATGTTATATATTGTATACAAGCAAACGTCGGCTTGAATATAATAACCGATGTATTTTTTGTTACAGGATGACTGTTCAACTACTCGAATAAAGCTAGTTAGTGTTAGGTGAAAAGAGGTATAAAGTTTTTGTTTTTGTCTGGAACATAGAAAACTGATGTAAGACTACGATTATTGATATAATATAAAGATTCTTTTTTTATCGTAAACTTATAATACGAATACAAAATTTAAAACGCAATGTCATAATAAGAATAATAACGTGCATTATATATGTATGTAAAAAATATTTGAGTGATTTACTTCTTATGTCTCTACGAAGGTATAAATTCATCATTAACTGAGCAAGTTTTAATGTATGAAGTGCATAGAATTAATATAAATAATAACGTACAGATTATTTTGTTTTTGTCTGGAACATAGAAAAATGATGTAAGACTACGATTATTGATAATATATAAAGATTCTTTTTTTATCGTAAACTTATAATACGAATACAAAATTTAAAGCGCAATGTCGTAATAAGAATAATAACGTGCATTATATATGTATGTAAAAAATATTTGAGTGATTTACTTCTTATGTCTCTACGAAGGTATAAATTCATCATTAACAGAGCAAGTTTTAATGTATGAAGTGCATAGAATTAATATAAATAATAACGTACAGACATGTACAAAAAGAAAAGAAACACATTCTCGTGATACTCGCACAGATTTATATACTAGATTTTACTTGTACTTCGGTGGTAATTGCTTTTAGAACTTTTGTACTGAATATATTCGATGATGGAATAAAAAAAGATCGAATGCACTTGCAAGGAAATTGGAAAAAAAGCAACATTTTTTAAGGATTCTTACGAATATATCTGAGAGAAGTACATATATATAATACATGTATCTTTGAATAACTTTTATATCTTATTTCATTATTGAATACACTCTTTCTGTATATATCTGATACATCCAAGGAATATTAGTTCCATTCCGGTTTTTTATTATGCATGAAAAGCTCATTTCTTCTCCAATTACCTTGACATGTGCTAACGAAACTGGGACTCGATGTATTAACAATATGACCTCCGCCTACTTTTAGAAAGTGTCTTACTGCTAATCTACTCAAGGATACCACGGAGAATACATTCAGATTGAACATTTCTTTATCGACCGCAATTTCGATGTTCTCCCATGTCGCTCTTTGACTACGGCCAGCATTGTTGACAAGTATATCCAACTGAAACGTAGAAAGGCACGTGACGAAACTTTCGATTAAGATGCCAGTAATAAATTAATACTATATATAATTAATAGTAGAAGTGACAAATAGTACAGAGGCACGCAATGGAAGGCATGCAATAGGATTTCGATCGAGAGATCGATGATAAATACTATATGTATATTGATTTTTATCAGCGCAAAAAATGTAGGATGCTAGAATGTACCTTTCCGAATTTGTTGATAACGTGCTGGAACGCTTTCTCGTGCGAGTCCAAGTCGAGCAGGTCCATAGGGTAGACTTCCACATCGTCGTCGTTCAAGCATTCGTTCTCTGAGGAGGAATTTGTTATTTATCAAGAAAAAATCGATATTGTATGTAAATCGTATTCTGTAAGACTATAACTCTTTTTGATCTGATATAAATTAGGAGAGAATGTCGCAACAGTAGAAAATTGATTCCACGCGTTTCACATTGTTGAAGGATATCGTATTAATTAAAATAATCGTTGACGTAGCGCGGAGAATCTTGTCCAGAAAGTTTACGATGAATATCGATTGTACCTATGAAACATGTCTTCTTCACCCTTTCCAATTCAGCGGCTCTCCGAGCGGACAGGATTAATTTGCAGCCCGCTTTGGCCAGCACGTAAGCCAGATTTTCTCCGATACCGGCGGACGCACCTGTTATCCATACTGTTTTGCCTTTTAACGAAGCTAAAAGTATATATTACAACGTAAGCAAAATTGATCGATTTGTTTATTTATTTACTTGATCAATTCGGTCGGTTTATAATTTGCGATAGATTTTGAAAGAAAGTTCTATATACTTACAAAAGAAAAAAAATACAATAAATAAAAATTATACAGGGTGTTTCAGAATACATGTAACAAACTTCTAGGGTACGTAGAGGGTTCGAAGTAGACCTACTTTTAATAAGGAACTCAAGGCCGGAAACGCACCGTTTGCGAGCTGCAAGCTGGACCTGCAATGTTGGTATGTTAACTAATGGGAATAATGCTCATAATAACTTTATTTGCTTACATTACATCTGTTTTGACATTGCTAAACATTTTTAAATGTAATGTAAGCAAATAAAGTTATTATGAGAAGTATTTCTATTACTGAACAGGTCCAGTCTGCAGCTCGCAAACGGTGCGTTTCCGGACATGAGTTCCTTATTAAAAGTTGGTCTACTTTGAACCCCATACGTGTCCTAGAAGTTTGTTACATGTATTCTGAAACACCCTGTGTAATAATACAAATAATTATATATAATCTTTATTATATTAATTATATATACCTAATCTTTATTGTATTAATTATATAATTTAATATTTATTAATATTTTTTATTATAGATTAGTGTGAATAAATGATATAAGGATTATCTTTAGCCTTTAGTAACGCGTGAATATTTATTAGTATCTAAGCAAACAAAACTAATATCCGACTATATTATCTTCACAGATGTTTGCGTTTCGACCATTCTTTTTGTAAGTAGTGATAACATTGTTGGATATCAGTTTCATGTTTAATTACTTATTGATAAATTTTTATGCATTACTAAAGAGAATTCTCATAGCATTGTTTATTTGAAACTATATATTTTATTGGAGGTACTGTTTAAATTATACTGATATGTACTACATATTCTCTATTACTACATATTTTATTCTATACACATATTCTATACATATATGTATATTAGATACTATATATTCTATTAAAGGTGAATAGAATTTGCTCATATTTATGCTCGTACTTATTCGTATTGTTTTACTTGACTGAGTTCTTCGTTATTCTTTAAAGTAAGATAGCAGAAGTAGATGTACTTACACAATGGTTTGCCGTACTTTTCCTTAAAAGCGAGAAGTATATCGCAGTCCAAGAAGGAAGGAAGAATGACATAGATGGAATAGTAGACTATAAATAGCAGGCTGACGATTACGAATAGAACCATTCTTATTTCACTTATCTATACAGCGATACAAAATATTTCTGCAAATAGAAAGACGTCATCGTATATTGTTAGGTATTACATTATGCATTTACATAATTTTGTTTCTTACGCATTTGCATTTTTTTTCGCTTTCATCAATTTTTACGCGTACAATTCTTTTTATTATTTATATAAATTATATAAATTAATTGTATTATTTTTATAAAAAAGCGACGAATATGGGCCGCTTCACGGTTATGTTTATCTCAATTTTTCGACGTTACAGATAAGCATCATAACCTCGACACGGACGGAATATTTCTCGACGACGCGGACGTCTAAAGCGGCCCATTATTTTTGTATGAGTTTAACTCGCGAGTCCGGCTCGGGGAGCCGGACTTGAACGTTTTTCACTACACACACACACTCCCGAATCGCGCAAAGCCCGAGTCGATCCAGCCGCGGGTTATCTCGCTCCACGCTGTCATACACCACCGGGCCGCAGGGCGCCCGCAATGCGACTGCACTCAGTACACCAAGTGCACCGGCAGTGCAACTGAACTCAGTACACCAAGTGCACCGCTAGCGACACTTTGTTGCTCTAAAATAGCGCCGCAAACGTCAAGAAGGTGAACGTTACACGACGGTGGTGCCGCCGCGCGCCGTGGCGAGACTGTGAAGGTTACGGTCTGAGACGATGACGATGACGTTTCTTAATTGAAAATTTCACACTTTATCCTATGCATCGTAATATCTCCGCTCGTAGGGCACGTAGCGAAAAAATAAAAACACTTTTATTATATAAATTTGGTCCAAGCTTTACGATAAGCCTAGTTAGAACTTGATCCGTTCACTGGTTATCGAGATCTAAAAATCTCGGGTACTCGCAACTCGTCACGTCGCGTATATAGAGCCACGGCTGTCTCGCTCCGCGCGTACTTGGCGCGAGACACTACTGTGTCTCTTGATATTACACTATGTCCCGACAAGCGCGCCTAAATTCTCCCTCCCCCTCCAACGCGGACCTATCAACGCAATTGCACGATCCCCTTCCGGGATCTTACAGGCCCCACACCCCCCCTCCACCGGGCATAGAGAACACCTCATAGGGCGCGCTTGCGACTAACATCGCGGTCGATATGTATAATAGATAAACAACTTATTAAATCTTATTCGGTATGTTATCTACGTACAGTTAACAATTGTATGTACCATCGGACGAGTTCGGATGGTAAAAAAAGACCACGTGACTAGTTTGGACGGTAAAAGGAATCTCGTGACCTCGATCGATATTATCGACCGTGATCTTGGTCGCGAGCGCCATCTATGAGTTTCTCTAGGTACTACATGGAACCCCCCTGCCCCGCTTACCCCTCGCCCACAAATTATTTAGAACTCTCATAGACTACCTACTCATTTACATAATATCACTTAATATTACGCTTCATGTTTTTGATAATATTCTCTCTCATTAGTTTCGTCGATAATATATTATCTTTTATCAGATTCTGTGTTCAGTGTTCACTCATCATGCAATACTCTGTCAGAGCGAGAAGGAGGGAAGGATATTCTCTCGCTCGCTCGCTCGCACGACGCGCCGAACTTATTGTTAACCGAACGAGCGTCGTCAGTCGTCACACGGAGACAGACCATCTCTGTGTGGATAAGTGGAGGGGGATGTGCTCAGCTCGGAATCGTACCACTTATCATGCGATACTCTGTAAGAGTCGTGCGACAAAGTTCTTATTCCTACCGCGGCAACCGCTGACAACTGTGTCGCCAACGCGGAGTTCTCGGCTCCTGATCCGGGAGCCTTAATAATGTCTCGTACACGTTTCATCACTACATATGATTGGGATTCACAAGGTCCTCCACCTAGTTTTACAATAACTTACTTATTACAGTATACAGTATTACTTATAAAAAATTGTATTCTTCTACAAATTATAAAATAATTATTTTGATATGTAATACCCCTATAGTTTTACACCAAAATATCAAGCAACATTTTACTTACCCGTTTTATATAATTTTATCCTTTCATCAGCGAAAAATATTCGTCTTTTTTTTTAAATTCTCCTAACAATTTTTCAGGACTTCCGCACTTTTAAATTCAGTTGAAGAAGATGTACTATTGTAATTATTTTCTATTATCTTCCAACACTTTTCTTTATCTTTTGAGGTTATTCCGTCAGTTCTTTTATTTTCTATTACATTTTTATATTTTAATACTATTTCTGTTAAAATTAGTTTTTCCTTTTCGGAAAAATTTTGGGCACACTTAATTTTGCTTCATTCATTTTTATTAATTATACACATCTTCGTTTGACAAGATATGATTCTCCTAATAATCCTAAACCACAGTAATCACAGTTCCGTTAGAACGATTATTGGACCAATCAACGTTCTACATTCTAGTGCTTCCTGAGTTATATCACACATGCTACGAGTATAATATAGCCAAATGTTCCAGATAGTTTACTCGTAGAAACCAATCAATATTAAACTGAGAGTTAATTTTAACCAAAGTTTCACTAAACCATAGTTAACCCCAAGTTGGTAGAAACGGGCAATAGACGGCCCACCGCCGCTCATCAAGGATTGCAGCGCGTGCCTCGCGCGAATGCCGCGCGGGAAGGACGTCTGTGGAAGGACAGGGTTGGTAACGGCTGTTAAACGAGAAAGAGCGCGCGCTCTCCCCATTCATGTCCGGCGCACCGATCTTCGTGGATCTGCAGGGGTTCGTCGTCGTGATAAATTCACGGTCAAAGAGGTAGCCGTGCTTAAGAACGGAAAAGAGCTGAGTCATCACGTGTTTTGCGCCCCGCTAGAATGGGATCTGTTGACGAGGGCGGAAAAGTCGCGGGCGTGCTGGCTGACGACGAATCATCACGGCTTCAGATGGGATGACGGGGACGTGGAGTACAAACGCGGAAAGGCCGACGACGGGCTGAGGCGCGACGATTCGACGGTCGTGTACGTGAAAGGCTTGGAGAAGAAAAGATGGCTGAGAGAAATTCTCGGGGACGTCGAAGCGACGATCGAGTCGATAGAGGCCGATTTTGAGAGCATCGGTCGTCTGGAGACTCTCGACGCGGTTCAAGCCTTCCGCTGCGGACGACACGAGAGGAGCTGCGCCATGGAGAACGTTTGCAAGATGCACGACTGGTGGAGGGAACGACAAGCGCGTCTCGACGACGTGTAACGTCGTGTCTTATTCTGTATTCTATATATCGTCGCTCGAACGAATAAAATATATATGTCTCACGATACGTTCGTTCATTCATTTGTTTACACGCCATTTTTACGGCGAGAGAGGTAAAACGCGAAAGAGAGAGTTCGCGGTGTGACAAAGAGAAAGAGAATACGATATAACACGCGCTCTTTTATACACATCGTCGCTCGAACGAATAAAACTCACGCTACGCTTATTCATTCATTCTTTCGCGTCATAAGAATATTTATGTGTACCATACGCGTATGTGAAGTTTTGCGCGCGTATGAGACGCGATACCGCGAGAGAGGAAACGATAAGACGAGCGCGACGTACGCGAAAGAGAGGGTACGCGGTGCGACGAACAGAGACATAATAGCGATAAGACGCGTGCGACGTACGCGAGAGGAAAGAGAGGGTACTCGGTGCGACAAGGAGCGAGAATACAACGCCGCACGCTCAATTATTTTTTATTTGTTCATTTATTGATTTATTCGTTCATTCATTTATTTATTTATTTATTATTATTAGCGAGAGCCGAGTAATCGCGAAAGGATACGCGGCGCAGAGTGAACATTCGGTACACGGATCATTTATTTTATTTCGATGCGTGGACGACGCCACCGCGAGAGAAGCACGCGATGCGATATCGCGAGCGTGACTATGCGTACAGGGAGGGAGCGGAGAAATAAATAAACGACAATCGCGATATTATTATTTTAATATTGTATGTAAATTGAAATTAATACACAGATTGAACGAACATCAAGTAAACGAAAGTATAATTATTATTTTAATACTAATACACAGATCACATGTACACGAAAGTATATATTCGAGAGAAACGCTTAAGGAGGGTGGTTGCTCAAATCAAAATGATAAGAATTAGTTCAAATTTATGGAGGATATTCGTCTATGGGAATCTGTCGTCCATACCAAAATTGAAGACAATTGTCTACATGGTTGTCGAGTAATTAATTATTGAATAATTGCGCTTTTAACATTTTTGCTATGTCGCCCGTGTATAAAAGTATATCAAAACGATAAGAATTAGTTAAAATTTATAGAGGATATTCGTCTATGAGAATCTGTCATCCATGCCAAAGTTGAAGACAATTGTCTGCATGGTTGTTGAGTTATTAATTATTGAAATTTATAACTTCAATAATTAATAACTCGACAACCATGCAGACAATTGCCTTCAACTTTGGCATAGATGACAGATTCCCATAGACGAATATCTTCCATAAATTTGAATTAATTCTTATCATTTTTTTTTAGCGGATTTGAGCAACCACTTGAAGACAATTTTCTGCATGGTTGTCAAGTAATTAATTATTGAAATTGTACTCTTATACATCGGGCGAAACATTATACATAACTTATACATAGCAAAAATATTAAAAGGCAAGCAACGCGTAAGTACGAGCAATGCGACACCTATAAATTTTCCCCTCTTGCCGCGCCGCCTGCCACGCAGCGGGACAGTAACCAACCTCCTTAATCCAGCGTTACAATTGACTTGGCAGCGGCAGCGGTGTCGTAGCGTCTAACCCGCTTCTCGGTACTGGCGTCGTCGTCGTCGTCGTCGTTGTCGTCGTCGTCGTCGTCGTCTCTGGCTCGCTTCTCGGCACTGACGGTGGTGTCGTTTTCGTCTCTAGCCCGCTTCTCGGTACCGGCGGCGGTGTCGTCGTCGCCCGCACCATCGTCTCCAGCCCCGAGGACGTCGTATACAGAGCGCTGACCCTGCGCGACTCGCGCTCGAGAGCCTGCAGCTCCGTCAACGCCCCGTCAATCAGTTTCTTTCGCAGATCTTTCACGAGTTTTATTGCGTTGTATCTCAAAGAAAAAACGCGCGATTATCGTTCGTTTCGCACGATCGAGAGAAGAAACGTGAAAACGAGTACTCACACTCTCTGAAATATCTTCTTCCTCTTGTCGAGGAAGAATCTGACCCTGAGAGATGTCGGTGTTATTCGCAATGTTTTCGACGGCGTGGTACAGACCGTCGGCGCTCTGGGCCCCATGATCCTCGCTCGGATCGCCGCGCCCTCCGCGTTGACTCTCAACGCGTGACACGCCATCACAAGATCCCTCAGTTGCTCCATTATTGACAAATGCTATGATCGACGAGAAACTTCATCGATGGCTCGCGAACGCGTAGTTCTTATATACCGCGCGAACGATGATATCAGTCAAAAATAGAGCTCATCTCCGGACATCCTTTTCCTTTAAAACAGGAAAAACGCAATATCCCTACCCCTTTGTTTTCTTTGTTTCATCGTTAGGGAAAAATTATCTATCTCGAATGGAAACGCGAATCGTAGACTCATCCCCCGAATGTCGATTTCCTAATCGTAAAATGGACTCATCCCCCGGATGTCGGTTTCCTAAACGCGGAAAAAATAGACAAATTTCTCCATCCAGTGCGACAACGCCCTGTCTCCTTCGCACCGTTGTCGCGCATCTGGCAATTCTTGTCCTAAAAATCTCACCACCCCGCGTCGCGACGATCGCGACGCTTCTCGACACCTGTACCTCCGTCAATCGCGCTCCGGCCGTGACGCGCGTCGCTTCTTGTTTCCACCCCTCTTCTCGGCGATGTCGCTCGCGCGCGTCGCTCTGTGCGCGATCACCGTTGTCGTCGCGGCGAACTGCGAGTCCAATGAGAGCGAGGCGGCGACCCGATATCTGCAGAAATATGGATATCTGGACAACGATCTACAGAGGTCTTCGTTCGGGAACACCGAGCGAGATCTCCGTCAGGCTGTCGAGCTGTTCCAGGAATACTACCGACTACAGGGCAACGGCGAATTGAACGAGGAGACGCTGAATCTTATGCGCAAACCGCGATGCGGCGTCGAGGACATGTCGGAGCGCACGTACGCCCCGCTCACGCACAAATGGCCAAAGACGCATTTTAAATGGAACTTCCAGCTGGCCACTTCACAGATGCTGAACGCGGCTCGAGCCGCGTTCGATCTGTGGACGGCGAATTCGTCGTTGACGTTCGAGCGCGATTCGCAGAACCCCGACGTTCTGATATCGTTTCGCGAGGGTCTTCATATGTATATAGGCTCTCGATTCAGCGGAATGTGCTTGGCGAATCTGGACGGTCGCGGCGGGGTACTGGCTCACGCGTTCTTCCCGACCGGAGAGAGCGAATTCGTCTCGGAGGTGCACGTCGACAGAGCGGAGCCGTGGCACATACACCTGAGCGACAATCCCGCGGGAACGCAGCATCTGCTTCAAACCCTGACGCACGAGATCGCTCACGCTCTAAGCCTGATGCACTCACCTCGCCCGGACGCGGTGGTGCACGTGTTCGCGCCCGATAAGTCGTTCTCCGTTAAACTTAGTCTAGAGGACGTTCTTTCCATTCAGCATCTGTACGGCGCTAAGAAAAACGTCAAATTTCCGAGAACGACGACAACGACGACGACCACGACGGTGGACGTCGAGACGGATCTGTGCGCCTTGCGGCGCCCGGACGTCGTGCTGATATCGAACGGTCGATTGTACGTCGCGCACGAAGGACGCATATGGTCGGTCGATCTCGACGGAAAAACCTACAAGAGGCCGTTGCTGCTGATGGACTATATGAATTTTCTTCCCGAAAACTTCACGCGTCTGACGGCCGCGTACGAGACGCCCTCGGGCGGTCTCGTGCTGTTCGCGGACAGGAAAGTCTACATGGTCACTTATCCGCGTCTGGCGCTGGTGCAGACCTGGCCGAGATCCTTCGCCGAGCTCGGAATTCCCACGGACGCGAGAATCAACGCCTTGGTGAGCACGAACAAAGGGCGAACCTTCGTGATATACAACGATCAGATCGTGGGCGGGATGGACGATTGCTTGATGAGAATCGTAAAATTTTACACGATTGAGAAGATATTTCCGGGAATACCCTCCGGTATAACGTTGGCGTTTCGATACACGGACGGTAATCTGTATTTCGTCGGCAGGAAACAGATCTACAGATTCAACGACTTCGCGAGGACCGTGACGGCGGCCGGTACATTCGACCTGGAGATCCTCGGAATCGTTTGCCCAAGAGACGGACTGCTGCAGCAGTTGCGAGATCTCTTGAATCGATTCGTTCGAATCGACGCGCTTGCGAGCAGCTGTAATCTGTCGTCGGAGGAGGGAGAGGAACTGGAAACGGAGTGATAAATCGCAGTTTCGCGCGTCACCTTTGAATCGGCGAGGAGGGTTGCGATATATGTATATACAACCATTCCCTGAGACTGCCATTATTACGCGATCAGTCACGCGACGATATGTACTCCACGCCGCAGCTCTCGCTCTTCGAAGCGCGCTACTCGGACGACGACCGCGATAACGTCGCCGGCGGAGCGAGAAAGAGAGGAATCGATGAGCGATCGGTGCCAGAATCGAGCCAGAGCGACGAGGACGCACGGAAATGAGGAATCGAGCCAGAGCGACGAGGACGCACGGAGAAAAACGTAAGTCGACGACCGTTTCGACGCGCGATATCGTTGTCACGATTTTTATTGTTCACAGACGCGACGCCTCGAAACGCGACGCGGAGCGTCCGCCGCGAATTCTGGGACGAAGATACCAGTTGACGAGAACGGGATACAAGTTCGTCGAGATCGGCATCGCCGTCGTCCTCCCGTGATACGTGACCGTCGTCATAGGGGATTGCCACGGCAAGGAGATATCGCTCTCGCTCGAGACGTGGAGGGAATTTCTCTACCAGAGACGCGTCATGCTGTCCCATCTGTACAACGGTAAGAACGAGAAGCGCGCTCCGTCTCCGATATGCATCGCCGACGGAAACCTGACCCTGCGATTCGGAAGGATAAACAATAAACCGACCCTGCGCATAGAAACGTCCACGACGCGTCTCATCGCGTCGATGAGCACGGTGCTGTTCCTGTTCAATCTGGAGCTGTGCATTAACCGCGTCATCGTCTCTCTATCCTCGATGACCGGCAAGGTCGACTCTAGGCTGTCGCGCTTTCTCGCCATCGCGGCCACCGTGGCGGATTCCGCGAACGTTTCGAGGGCGATACGCGAGAGCGAGACCTTCGACCGCAGCGATATCGTCGACTGGGAGTTGGCCGTTCTGTGCTTCGGAAACGAAAGATCGTAACGATGTATCGTAGTAATAAAGAATAAAGAAAAAAAACGAATTCTATTGTCTCTTTCATTTTTTTTCTTTGTTTAAAACGAGGTTGGAAGGAGACGGGGAAATAAGAGAACGCAAATTTCTCAGACACGTGTATTTCTCTCTCTCGCGGAATACATTTCTGATCTCAAAAGTTGCCTCGCCCACTCTCGTAAGATTCTTCGTCTCCCTCTGGACCCCCGGAACCTTTTTCAGATCGTCCGCCATGAGATCCATTAGTTGCAGCATCAACTGCCGCTTGCGATCCGCGCACGAGAGAGAGGTGAGAAACTGAGCTCTCACCTTCGCGTATCTCCACCATTCGCGCTTGTCCCTGCTGACGATATCCTTGACGTCGAAAACGTCCATACGGACCAGCTGAGACCCGACCTCCCCCGGCGACCTGAGGGTGAAGAGTCGTCGGTCCTTCATACTCGAGACGTACTGCGGTACGCGATCCAGATCGCGGTCCGACGACAGATCGAACAGCGCGTCGAACCCGCCGCAGCTGTTCTCCTCCTCTTCCTCGTGTGGCTCGTTCGCGCTGTACGCGTCATCCGTAGACACCGCTCGCGACGCGAGAGCGTCGACAGGCGAATCCGTCGAGACCGCGGGCGACGTGGAAGCGTCCGCCGCCTTGACGGTTGGCGCACCGTTGACGTAGCTCTCGTGATCGCTGATCCACTCGTAGAATGTACCGTGCGTCATCAGGCCCTTCACCAGCGACGAGTACACCTTCGGCGGAAATTGAGCGCGAACGAAACAATACATATCGTCCACGAAACAGGTCGGACTCACCGGACCCTCCTTCAGCCACAATCTGTGGAGCTCCGTGATCGCGCTCCTTAACTCCTCGCCCTCGCGCACGCGACGCGCGCTGGTATCCCTCTGATTCGTCAGGTACCTCGACACGCTTGCGAGAAACTCTCTCAAGTTCCGCGTCGCCGAGTGCTCCGGTCTCCATATCTCGTTCAGCAGATCGACCAGGGCGAAGGTCGGCGATTCGACCTCCGTCCGCGCGCCCAACAGCAAATCTTCCAGGATCGCCATCATCTCCGCGTCCTTCTGCTGACTCGCCGCTCAAAAAAGCCCCGATATACTCTTGGCCCAGTCGACCAAAGGTATTTCGCAACGATTCTAGAAACTCTTCTCAACCCTCCGACGTTTGTAACTTTTTTCGAATGGACGTCGCGACAGATTCGCCCGCGCTTTCGAAAACATCCTCAATTGTGAGTGATTTGGACATTGTAGGCTGCACGGTTCTCACTGTCGTGGAGGTTATCGGTGGAGAGGATGCCGATGGTACATCCAGTGGAGCTTTCGATTGATCAGATTTACGCAGTGTCGGTGAGAGATCCGACCAGGAGTTTGGTCGTTTCCTCTTTCTCGACGTCGCATCCTCCTCATCCTCACGCTGCTGACTGTGTAACGTGTCGATCTCGGCGTCGCTCTCTGACTCCTCTTTCTTCACCGCGATCAAGCTCGAGTTGTCGGCGATCTTTCGCAGTGGTCCGATGAGAGGCTTAAAGTGCGTGTTCAACTCAATGTCCTTCTCGATCTTACCGGTCTTCAACGCACGAAGTTTCTTGCAAATCGATTTGCTCGTTTTCGCAATCTCCCTTGCAATCTTTTCGAGCTCTCGAATTTCATCGCTCCTGTCAATCGTGGCCATCGCGGAAAAAAGCAAGGTTTTGATCTCTCTCTACAATGTTTCACCTCGACAAGGTACCGACAACAACTGACTGCTTTTGCGGTATCGCGAACACGTTAAATCCTTTTCTGTATCGACCATTGTTAAGCGAGCTGTCCTTGTCTATCACTACGAATCCGTACTCGCGCTGCCAACATTCGCGACACAACGCACAAAATTCATCGTACGATATGTCGGTATTCACGTGATCGTTGTACACGTGTTTCAGATTGGTGCCATCCTGTTTGAACAGGATCAGCAGGTTCGCGTTGTCGCGTATCAGATGTTTAGGTATTCTCGCGTAGGTCTGACAGAGATAAAAGCAGTCGACGCTCGAGTGCCGGCCCATTGAAAAGTACTCGCTCACCGCGTTTTGCTTGTCGCATGCCACGTCGTCAAAGACGAAGATCGAGTTTGGACACGCATCGCTCGGCAGAATGACGTCACTGTTGTTGGAGAACGTGAAATAACCGATTCCGTCGATCGACGTCAATAAATTCTCTAGATATCGATATTTCGGCTGCTGTAGCGACTTCGAGTACACGTACACGTTCTCAAAACGAACACCGTGCGGACTTTCCAATAAGCTTATCAGAACCTTGGTTTTACCGCAATTCGAGGGACCGCAAATGATCGCGCGTATAGTAGTCGGTAGCATCGGACCGTGCCTGCGCTTTTCCGCGTTGTCCCCCATCCACCGTGATCTGTCGTCGTAATTCGTCACGCGTATTGCCAACGGCTGTTGCACGAATTTTATTTTGTAACACTGCCGACTGAAGGGCTGAATCGAACGCCTATATATAAGTGCGCGGAACCGCGAGTCGCTCAGTAGCAAAGATGTTCGTCCTGCTATCAAGACCTTCCGATATTTGCGATTTGAGCGCCGATCAGCTGCAATTTGTGCCGAAAGCTGTTCTGTTACGAATGTGCGGCGATCACGTTCACCACGTGTGAAACAAACTTCCGGAACATATAAAGGCGGATTTGGAGGTTCAGACCTATCGTCGTTGTTACGAACATTACAATCAACCATGGCAGCGAACGCACATTGATGGTCCCGCACCATTGATAAAGAATTGCTACGAATGCCAACTAAAATAGGCAGAGGCGTGTTAAACCGCGCGATAAACGCACTTCCGATCGAATTGCATGTTCCAGGCTATCAGCTTTTTGGTCCGGGCACTCGGCTGGAAGAACGATTAGCCAGAGGTGATCAAGGTATTAATCCATTGGACGCGGCGTGTCGCGAACACGACATAGCGTATTCGCGTAGCAACGATCTCATCGACAGACACGCGGCGGACAAGATACTTGCCAAGCAAGCGCTAGAACGTGTCATCGCAAAAGATTCGGCTCTCGGAGAGAGAGCTGTCGCTACAGCCGTCTGGGCAACCATGAATGTCAAGCGGAAGTTAGGAATGGGTTTGAAAACGGTGAAGAAGAAGAAGAAAGCATCGAAAAAACGGATACTCGCAGCAGCGAAACTAGGTGGTGCATTACTGATTCTACCGTTGCTGGGAGTTCTCGGTTCTTTGGCAGGCGGGGCGGCGGGAGTCGCAAAAATCGTGAACGATAACAAAGCTGCGTGGCGTCAGCTAGAAGAGATGCAACGTCACAATCGCGCCATGGAAGGTCGCAGACTTCATCTCGCTCCGTACAAACGCGGGCGGGGACTAACATCGAAGAAGAAGAAAGGAAAAAAAAGAACATCAAAGAGGCGTTAAATATGCCCACGGGTGCAACTACCAACGTACAACTGCAACAACTGGCAAAGCGTATGCGCATTCCGTATTTTAGATGTGTTTTTATGCGTGACTCGTTACCGATCGGTGGTATACGCCGAAACGAGAGCGGTATTGTAAATTTGGACAATGCAGCGGGTCCTGGTACTCATTGGGTGGCGTACGCAAAGAGAGGAAACAGTGTGATGTATTTCGACAGTTTTGGTAATCTTCGACCGCCGAACGAATTGGTGCGATATTTCGGACACAGCGTGACAAAGATAGAGTACAATCGCACACCCGTTCAAACTTATGAGCAGAGCATCTGCGGACAATTGTGTCTGCGGTTCTTCAGACGATCGACGACAATCTGCGTAAATTAGAGCCTGACGGTGCCCGTGGAGACTCAGTGTTCGTTAAACGGTTTTCCCGACATGTCTATGACGTTCACGCTGACCGGGAAGAGCAGCATCCTCGCGGTGCACTACTTTCCTCCCATAGATTTAAGCGATGGTGACTATGAGCTCGGTCTAACAGTTTTTGAGACTTATCACACAATACCGAACGTGAATTCCTCGAATAATAAATTCTATTTCGACGAGGATGACACGGAAATTACAATTCCCGAGGGATCGTACGAGATACGAGCCTTAAATGTAAAACAACCTGTATTCTCGAAGCTCGGATCTAGCTCGCGGCGTGGTCAGGGTCGAGAAAGAGGCGCGGAGGAAAAAGCGCTTACACTCGAATTTCTATTGAAGCTATTTATTTGATACAATTTATGATTCGAAATTATTCTTACATATAAAACAAGGTTGCGTTATTATAAGTTTTTAAATCGTGTTCGCACAGACAGTTTAACTATGAGCGCAAGGCGGGGCGTATTATTACGCCGAGTTCGTATGATCGGCCCGCGGCGTTAGTTGCCGGAAGATGCGATCGACGGGTGCGGCCGATGGCTCGCGAGGGGCGGCGCGAAAAGTGAAAGTACGCCGGTGCGTATGTAGGCGGAGCCGAATTTCGTGGTTTTCGCGGAAACTGAGACGCGTTGTAATGGCGCGAGGCGTGTACAGCACGCGGGGCTGTTCTAGACGAGCGCGTCGAAATGGCGCGTGGTATACGCGGCAAGAGGATCTTGTCAAGATGACAGGAAGTTACGTGTAACCGGGAACACCCAACTGGGAGGAGTACTCTCCTTCACAGTACACGAGGACGGCAACCGGGGACACCCGGCAGGACAGAGCACGCTCTGTCCGGTGCGCGTCTAGGAAAAAAAAAGACCACGGCCGGGTACGCCCGGCGTACAGAGAACGCTCTGTACGAGACGTGGACTTTTGCGTGTGATGAGCGGTGGTGCTGGTTACCGAGAACTCTCGGAGGAAACGAGTACGCTCAACCTCGCCAGCACGACCGGGACTTCAGGAAAGCGATGTCGACTTATGGGAACTCCCAAATAAAGACCGAGTAATCTCGACCTCGTCGGCACGGCTGGTAAATGGAAAGCAGGATCGGGACTGGAAGTCGTGAGCAGCGGACAGGTCTGGACGGCTTGCTGTCTCATGACAGAGTCTCCTAATTAGGCGAAATCGTCGCCTTTTTATACTCCCCGGGTTTGCTATTTCGGTAGCGGGGGTATCGCCGACGCGGAGACGCACGTGGCGGGGATGTCGAGCCGGAGTAGGGGCGTCGAGCGCTCCGGCGTCGCGAACGCGCTCGATATGTTTCGGGCGCTTTTGGATATCGATCCGGTTGTCTCGAATCGATATCCGGCGGCGAGTGCGCTGACTTTGTTTCAATTAAAAAAGATATGTGGGGGCATTCCGCCCCCTTTTTTCGCCCAACGGATGGTCGGCCGGGCGGCTCGGCTGGTGGACGGCCGGGACGATGCATATTTAGGGGGTGCATCGTTACAAATGAGTTTTTGAAACGTGCAATTTTACGGAAACGCCCGCGACGCGTAGTTCGTTCCAGCGATAGCGATGATCATACATCGGTCGCGGATATCGTGCGAGAGGAGACCGTTCTCGCGAGCGATGACGAGAGCGAGAATGAGGCTGTAAAATACCCGATAGTGCTCCGTGCTAATCACAACACGATGAAAAGCGAGATTAATTGCGCTTTCAGAGTAAATTTTAGCAAACACAACAACATTGGATCGCTGCTGGGATTCTCATCAAAGCGTATATTGCAGCCGGGAAAATGGCATCAATCGGATCTACCGATTAATATTATCAACATAAACATAATCCGCATAGAGTGTAACGTGACCGCGGGCGCGTACAGCAACGGTAAACGCGTTCATGCGATACATGAATTTTCTCCGAGCGTGCCACCAGGATATAAGATATCGGAAACGCCGGCGCAAATCATTTACCTGCGGATCATCGCGCGGAGCATTACGGATCTAACGATACGCGTCGTGGATCAAGACGGACGATTGCTCGATTTTCGAGGAGAAAAGGTCACTGTCAGATTGCACGTACGACGGCGACAGCGATAACGCGCGTGAGTGTGCGCGACGTATGAGATGCTCGTGTTGAACGACACAGAGCACGCGAGAGATGAGACTATTCACACTACGGTAGTGACCAGCGATATCATTCGATCATCGCCATCATCATCGTCGTCAGGTTACGCTAAAAACACGAAGAAGAAGCTGAAAGCATCGAACGTTGAATTTTTACAATCTTTGGGATTCGCGGTGCGAAATATCTGATAAAAAACATGAGCGATATCCTTAACATTGGAGGCGAGCAGGTCTTTGACGATCGCATCGTCAAGATCGAGACTCACACGTACAACCCGTACGCCAACACAATGTTTGAGCATAGCGACGAGATACGAATACCCATACAACAGCAGGATCTGTATACGTTGCCGTGCGAAAGTTTTCTCTACGTTGAAGGAATATTGAGAATAAAGAAAAGGAACGACGACGACCCTCAGGCAATGCTTGTAAATAATTGCGTGGCGTTCATGTTTCATGAAATTCGATATGAACTTAACGGCGTGGAGATTGATCGCAATAGAAACGTTGGAATAACCAGTACTCTCAAAAACTATGTATCGCTAACGTACGACAATCCTTCGATCATGCGGAATGCTGGATTGGACATTTTATCGAATATATCGGAAGGATATTTCAACTTTTGCGTACCACTCAAGATGTTGCTGAGCTTTTGCGAGGATTACAAACGCGTGATTGTTAACGCTCGTCACGAATTGATTTTAATACGAGCGCGTAGCGACAATAATTGCATTGTGGGAAATCCGACGACAGAGCCTGAAATTGAATTGTTTAAATTACAGTGGCGAGTGCCTCACGTTACGTTCAACGAGGTCAACAAGCTGTCGATGCTGCGCGCCTTGGAAAACGGGCGATATTTAAGTATGAGTTTCCGTTCATGGGATCTGTACGAGTATCCCATGCTGCAGAGCACGACCAAGCATTCGTGGGCCGTCAAGACTGCGACTCAGCTAGAAAAACCGCGATACGTCATCTTTGCTCTCCAAACTGGTCGAAAGAATGTTATGTCTCGAGATGCTAGTCGATTCGACCACTGTAACTTGACCAACGTGAAACTTTATCTAAACTCTGAATTTTATCCGTACGACGACATGAATCTAGACATTGACAAAAACCGATATGCCATCCTGTTTGATATGTATGTACGTTTCCGTAAAGCTTATTACGGATTCGACTGCTTTGAAACGTTGTGCACCGTGGTCACATTCCTGACGCAAGGACCTTTTGTTGTCATTGATTGCTCGCAACAAAACGAGTCCGTCAAGAGCGCCACCGTGGATGTGCGAATAGAATTTGACTGCAAAGAGAATGTACCCGCAAATACCGCCTATTGTCTCATCTTGCATGATCGCGTAACCGAATACAGCCCGTTGTCGAACGTGGTGCGCAAGATCACGTAAATCGCACTGTCTGCAAAATACTTCGATATAAGTGAGACAGATGCATTGCGATAAGGTATAGTACAGATCGCGCCTTCGTTGCGTCATGATCGTGCCTACGTTTGTCGATCTGCAAGGATTCACCGTCGGGATGAAATTTGTCGTGAAGGAGGTGGCGGTGCTGCGAAAGGGGACCGTCCTGGCGCATTACATTTTTACACACTCCATGCCGTGGAGTCTCCTGACAAAATCCGACAAGTCGTGTGCTTCCTGGTTGATTAAAAATCACCATGAATTACGATGGAAAGATGGAAACGTGCCGTACAGCATGGTGAAACGCCTAATTACATCGGCTGTGCTTGGTACAGAAGAGGATGACGATGACGACGAGACGCCGCCAACTCTGGTGTACGTCAAGGGATGCCAGAAACTTGAATGGTTGGTGGATCTTCTTGAAAATTATGCGAGAAAAAACCTGATCGTCGAGACTGGATGCGGATTACGAAGACATCGAATCTTTAAATAATTTAGATAATACCAATACTATGCAATGCGGAAACCATGTTAAGAATGGCGCATTACAGAATGTATTAAAATTATTTAACTGGTGGTCACGCCAGAAAAAATTAAAATTTTTTTTTTAAATAAATTATAAAAATTTTACAATGTTTTATTTTGTTTTCCCTTCCCCATTAGTTATTAGATGTAGCGTGTTCTTTGTGTGTTTTTTAAGTGTCAAGTGCCTTCTCCTTCCCTCTCCTAAATTCCAGAGCGCGGACTGCGCGAAGCGCATTAATCCCCCACCACCATTATATTGTAATTTTGGAGAAGGGCGGATGTATACTATATAATCTGTTAATTTTATACGATCAGTCTCGTATCGGCCGCTTGTGGGAACGGTTCACTTGTTATAACCGAGAGAGAAAATGTATTCCGCTGATGGAAGTAGCAGTAGCAACAGCGGCAACAGTGGTGGCATACGCATGAACTATTACGTGCCGGTTCGCGATGCTGAAACTCCATCGAGTGAGAACAAGTAAGTTTCGTTTTAATTTATAGAGTCTTCTATTTTTATATTTTTTGAGAATTGTATTATTTTAAAACTAATCTCATTATTTTGTACAGCACTTCGTCGGAGCGTCGTGCGGTTCGCATACTCAGCAGACGATTTGCCCTTACACCAACTGCTTATAAGTATTTGGAACTGGGAATCAGTGTGTGACCCACGTCTTGTGTGGAATTGATCCTTGACGATAATCGTGGAAATCAGATAGTGTTACCGCACGAAACGTGGACCACGCTGATTGAAAAACGTGCTAATATTTGACGACTCCTGCAATCAACTATCGGTTTATCGCTATCGATTCAAGATTTGGTTTTTCAACTCGTTAAAATACGTGATGCCAATGTTGCAAAACTTACATTACACAATACTTGCTTGTACATGAAACCGTCAACTGTACTGTTTTTATTCGAGCTCAAACATTGTGTCGAGCATGAATATTTGAAGCTGTGTCTAAGTACGCATGAGGTAAATGAGAGATTTGATCTATTTGTTTATAGTTTGCAAAGTAGTTTATTTGGTGCCGAGAGAGACGATGCTGTCAAAATCTTGCGTGAAGTTTGTAATAAAACCTCTGTCATAGATTGTGAACTATTAGCTTATGCTGTGGATGAACTTTCGCGTGATGCCTTGAGACGGGGTGATGTACGTTAGCATGGTGGTGAAAAGGATGAGAGTGGGAGAGGAATGGATGGATGGAGTATTGTAAAGAGTGGGATAGAATGCGAGATGATAGCGATAGCGATGTGGTGAGCGGAGAAAAATGTAATATTTCTAAGATTAAAATAAAAAATGTTATATTATATGTTGCAGATTTATACATAATACGATGTATAAAATATTTTTATAAGAAAATTTATGTTTTCTTTGATTCCTGTTATTTTGTGAGTCCAAAGTGTTGTAAAAATTAAAAAATACATTTTTAAATTGTTTTTATTTCGTTTCTTATATGTAAAATATATGAAAATAAATTTTTGTAAAAATGTACGTAACTCTATTAATGTGTTTTCTTCCTGCGTTCCTTCCCTAGTAGTAAGATTAATTATTAATATTAGCAAGATAATTTAGTACAATTATTAAAAAATGATAATTCGCAGGATGTAGATTAAGTGTAATAAGTATAATATGCATCAAAGAAAGTAAATAATTATTAAAATTATTAAAATTATATTAAAATATTTTAATAATTATTAATTTTTAACAACTGAATTATAATTTAAAAATATTATCGCAATTTCTTAATGATATAAGATGGGAGGAATCGTAAACCAAAAAGAAAATAAATTTGAAATTTTTACCATGATATACATGTATTTTAATTAAATATTTTAAAGCTATGCATGCATTTCAGATTAATCTAGTATATGTATATAGAAAATATTAATATATTCTTTTACACCTCTAGAAATTAATATTAAAATAAAATTAACGCTTTCTTAATGCCTATTACTTATTTCTTTCTCCCAATTTTTTGCAGTATCTCCGCTCTTGCAAACATTTTCTTATGGTCTAAATATGTCTCCATACATTGACGACACCCACGTGCCAATCTCGCACGCATCAACACCTCCCCACAGCCGATGCACTCAGTCTTCACACCAATGGGTGTGTCAAATAACGCAGATAAAATTGAGTGCCACCGCACTTTCCATATGAAACCGCGTGGCCGTTCTCGACGCTCAAACATCGTTCACACAGCCGCACGCGTGGGGACCGCAATCGCACGTAACATGGCTGCAATCCAATGACGCAAATGCATTGTAGAAGCGTGCCGTAGCGTTCAGGGTGGTCTTGAGGGCGAACTCCATCCAATAGTCTACGCGGCACAGGTTTAATTGGTGGACGAATTTCTATATGTAAAATTTCAAACAAACGTTTTTTAAAGTTATACAAAATTAAATATTATTTAATTTCTCTTTT